>JAODUO010000019.1:247500-305000 GCA_025642075.2 Ridgeia piscesae | reverse complement strand
TATTGACATAGATTCCGTGTCTTTCTTTAGATTTTGTTGTTCTATACCCGTTCGCATAGTCTACCGAAGGCGCTGTTTGCCTTTGCTAACCTACTGTCCATTTCTTTGTCTATTTTGGCATCAGATGTGGGAATGCATCCTAAGTAGCTGAATTTGTGGACTCCTTTCGTTTCAAACTGTTCGATGAAGATGCTGGGTGGATGGTACTCTTCATGTGGCGCTCAATCAATGTCTACAAAGCTGTTGTGCTGACCACTCTCCTGTATGGTGCTGAGTCATATGGATCACCTATCGTCGCCATATATATGCACCTCATCGAGCGTTACCGTTACCATCAGCGCTGCCTACGTGCTATTCTAAATATCCATTGGAGTGATTTCATCACCAACATTGAGGTCCTTGAAATGGCTAAGGTTACCAGCATCGGGGCCATGCTCCTCAAAACACAGCTTCGCTGGGCAGGACATTTCTCCAGGATGGAAGATCATCGCCTACCAAAGATCGTACTATAATATTTATGGAGAATTATCCGCCGGCCATCGTGACAAAGGGACACCTCAGAAAATATACAAAGTCAATCGCATGAACTGGCGACGCACGTGGACAGTTTACCAGGCCAACACTTCCTTTAAAGCCACACGAATAGATCGACGTTCTGGACCGGTTGACGTTCTAGACCGTCACACCGGGTTCGAATCCTGTGCTGCGGTGAGCAATGGACAGTTTTTTCTCACAATTTTTCCAATTAACTCAGCTGTATGAATGAGTACCTGGCTATAGACAGTGGTGTCCGTTTGTACGAGCAACCCTCGCGCATTAATTGCAGCGTAGCTGAATGCTTCCCAGGGATCCAGGTTGAGATGGTGTTTGATTGAACAGGGGGTAATGTGTAATAAAGTGCTTTGAGTCCTGAGGATTGGATAGTGCGCTATTTAAGAACTTACCTTTACGTTTTTAACGTCCAATAACTAATTATAGCTAACGTCAGTGTCTCATGACCGCAACTTCGTCTATTTGACCGCATCCGACGTCTGGTCTCGTTCCATCGAAATTCGCGCAATCCGTCCTTCAGCAAGTTCGCCTTGTCACCTTCGGTCGCGTGGCACGTGTATTGCACAGGTTATTTATTATAAGTGTCCGTCGTGTGTTCTCGGGTAACGCAGGAGTCCGATCCTAGATATTCGTGCAGCTGGAGAAAAATGTTCTGGGTCCACATCTATAGAAGCCGCGATATAACATGCCCGCGTACTTCGAGTTCGACGTCGAACGTTCAACTGGTTGTCACGCAGAAACAAAACACGTCACGTAACGACAGTCCGGCATTGTCTGAATGGATAACATGTCAACACAACATTCACATAATTAATAGTTTAGCCGTTTAGCGCATTCTGCAAATACCCATCATCGCGCACAGGGGCGTCGATCCGGTTTTAAAAGTGAGGGGTGAGGGACGGGGAACCAATTTATATATACATATATGTATGTACTTTAATGTATGTATATTATATATATATATATATATATATATATATATATATATATATATATATATATATATATATATATATATATATATATATATATATGGTGCTAATTCTAAAATAAACAAAGGCCTTTAGTTATACTATTTAAAATAGTTATGTTGACTACATCTACATATATTTGAAGAGGGGACATGGCTCACCCCAACCCCTGAAAATGTGGAGGCTAGACTGTGGACCCATAACTGCTTGCCTGATTCATAGAGTGACAACACGGACTTATGTGCATATAAGTCCGTGGCACTAAGTCCATGGCATTAATCTTTCCCCAATAGTTCTACTAATGTGTTATATTTATATCTATGGTCCGTGGTGACAAAATGCAAATGTTACATAGGTGCCTGTGTAGGACTTCCCAATCCAACCATTTGGCAAGTAAATTTGTCATCACTCAAATGGGATCAAATTACACAAAGTGCAGGAATTCGCTGGTTCGGCCGTAGGCGATATAAGTATCCACCAAGGCGACCAGGCTGCAATCCAATGGGTGACAGGGCAAAAAACAATTAATAATCTATAATATGCTTGATGGCTAGTGCCTATTAACATATTAACACAAAGGTGCAAATTGACAACGCACATATACACATATACACACACCATGTATACACATCATGTGTACACGCATACAGATACACACATACACTGACACACATTACATTGAACATACACATGATTAAACACACCATGTATGCACACATACATGCATGTAAACACACACACACACTGGCACAAGACACATGCACACACACATATCATTACACAAACTCACACATATGCAGCACACATTACACACATATACAGAAGAAATCCACAGTTTGTACACCTTGGAAGTAATATCATGTGACATGCAGGTGTCACAATGGTTCTCCACTGGAGTGTGCAGTGTCTCCAGCAGCTCCAGGATACACCAGTGCACCTGGCTTGTGTATTGATTGTGTGTGTGTTCTGTTCCTCGAATTTGGAATTTAGCTCGATGAAGACAACGGGTAGGACATCGTATTCTCATGGGCAAGTGTCATGTTCGACTATACTACACCTGTCATCCTATCCAATGTTCGGAAGTTCACCGAATTGGTTGTACTATGGCCCAGTTTGTCCAGGTGTGTCCAGGGAATCATGCAAATTTCCATATGACTCCAGAGAAACCTGATATATAATTATGAGTCCAACCTTTCACACTGAGCATTTTCTAAAAACTACTTGCATATCACAAATATTACATGTCATGTAACATTAGCCACACTTGAAATAAATCACTGATTAGGTGACTGGCTTCAACTATCTTCAGTGTTTCAATATTACAACCTGCTCTGTAGAATTTAGGGTAATTCAGCAGTGTCCTCGCGTGCATAAGGGTAGGACAAAGTAAAGAATATAAGTCAGTGGGAGAAGTGTACGTACGTTGTTAGAAATGTTCATGGATCTATCATAAGAATGCGACTACAATGACAGACAACAATCTACAACATTCACAACATATGTAATAATCTCAGCTGCCAAGTACATCAATTTTGACGCACATAGCTATGCTATGGGTAGGGCTACATATGCCATATACCGGCATGGCATAACGGTGGTTGAATTTTATGTCAGGTAAATAAACCCACGTACATTATCATATGCACGTAATCAGTCTTTGTGTAACGTTTGCGGGTGTCCCACCAATTGTAGCGTTTGCGGGTGTATCCCGCGTTTGGCGCGAGCGGTCGGCACGGAGGCGTCTAGTGGCGGACTCGGGCACACGTTCACTCACTCAGTCTAACACAAACAATATATATATTTTTCACAGTTTATTATCTCAAAATCCTAATATTACAAATCTAAGAAACTAACTAAAATACTTCAGCAACTAAACCAATAAAAATACAAAGTGACGGCACTGACAGCGTGTATTTTACGCGGTCATCAATTCAAACAATATTGAAGTGACTCACCCACGGGTGCTCTGTTTCTCGTGGTGAGCGGTGTGTCGCGAACGACTGCTGACAATATGCGCCAGTCGGCGCAACGCAAGGTACTGTGACGTACTGTATGTCACAGGGCGATCTGGAGCGGCGTGTTCCGGGATGAACAGTACCTGTTCTCCCGACAATATGCCCCAGTAGTCTCCCCGAATAATGAAAATTCTATATATTTATACTCCCTAAACTCTAGCCTGAGGACAGACGCTAGACCAGATTATGTCACTTTGTCCAGCGCTGTATACCCCTAGAAATCCTGGCAGGGTGCCAATGAACTATGCACCCCTGCGGATTACCCAAATAGCAGGGTAGGGTTTACCCTTCTTCACCCAGATGGCCCTAGCAATTAGCATATACGCTAGCTGGCAGTCAACGACATATTGGCAAGGTGCCAGTGACCTTTTACACTCCGGTATAGTACGAAAATACCAGGGTTGGGTCTCTGCCTATGCCAGATGGCCCTAAAATTAACATAATATAAATTGGATATGAAACATTCCGTTGTCTCTTCTCGGAGTAAACAACACCCTCCTTGTAGTAGTAGATATATATATATATACTATATATATATATATATATATATATATATATATATATATATATATATATATAATATATAATACATACACATACACATACATATACATACATACATACATACATACACATACATACATATATATTATTTCTCTATGAAAAATCCCTACATTTGTATAAGCGCACACACGCACGCATACATACACGTGATATATACACACGGATGCAGTGCAAATAGGTTAAAAATTGAGAATTAGGTATATGTATATAAGGTGAACATTCACACGATAGAGGGATTGGAGATTTCATTTAGACAAAGTTTGCCCAACATTGCACAAGATTGCATGTTACTCTGCAACGAAAACCTGATATTGTTATAACGGGTATTTCATGATCCCATTATCAGCTGGTTGCTGCTTGTACTGTTTTCATACGCTCGGTGGTGTCGAGAAAATCGTGTTTTCGTCAGATCTAGACGAACAGTTTGGCCGAGTTTTCTCGGGTGGTTATCATTGTAGCATTTACATGAAAGCCATCAGTAATGGGGAAGCCGAAACGAGACAAGAAAAGTCGAAAGGATGAGGGCGACTTGTAAGTTGCGTAGAAACATATGTCGTCGCTGAATCACGTCATTGTCAACACGACAGCATGGGCCATGCTATATAATATATGACCCTCACCAGTTCACAGTTGTCCTGAATCTCTTCGCGTCGGAAATGGTCGTGTCAAAACCAACAGGAGAACTGTCTTACTAAGCTAGTCTAATGCAGCAACTTCCAGATTCTTCAAAACCCACTGTCTAAAAATACACAGTCGATCATGTGTGGACGTGGTTGTGTGAAATAATAATAGCCAAAAGCAAACGTAGGCCTGACTTAAATTTCTAAATAGTGACTACAGACCTTCATAGTTGGTACATGCTATTTATTTTAGGTTCTAGTGTTTCGAAGGAAATACTTTCATGGTTGGAGTCCATATTTGTTATTCAACATGTATAAATCTAATTACATCTGTCAACTCATTGCTTAGTTGACAATCCATATTACTGATTGTATGTTCCCCAGGATATTTAGAAATACACCTTCTTCCCAAAAAAAATCAGACTATCTTCTCATATTCTTGCCTATCATAAAATTGTTTTTTTTTACTATTTTTATTTCATACAAGTTTGACTGGAGAATGTAATTAATCACAATTTATTTTGTTTAATGATAAAATGACACATGCCAGAATCCTTGGAAACCAAACTCTGAGCCTGAGGCACAGTATGACATGGTTCTTAAACTCTATAAGCCATAACATTATATGCAAGAACTTTGTGTTTTATTTGGAGCATTTTATAAACTTGTTAAAGTATGAGTATCCTTTATCTTCTGTACAGACCATTTCCTTTTGCACTTTTTTTTGCATAATTTTACTAAAACATACTTTGGCAAGATACAAACCAAATCGATGTATCAAATAGTGCCACATTCCAGGGTGACATTTTGTCTTTATAAAATGTAACAATAAAGCTATCATTTAGCAAATATTAGTTATAAAAGTATATTGATTAAGGCCAGGCACCCAGTTGAAATAGAGTTTTTTGACAAAAATGTTTTTCAATGCCATATTATGATTGGGTTGTGTGTTCACTAGCAGTAATATTAATTTATAGTTATTACATTACTCGAAGTGACTGTTACCAATGGATAAAGCATGATAATATCAAGTAACAAAATCTGTGATGGCAATTTTCACAAGAAAACATTTAAAAATCTGCATTTGGAAAGTAAATAAGTAAGACAGTTTATTACCAAGTAACATGAAGAATGCACAAGGAATTCTTTGCGTTGTGGCGTTAACATGCATACAATATGTGACCCAGCACAGCAAAATCAGGAATAAGTTGGGATTGCCGAACCTGGCAAATTAGCTTCAAAGTGCGCGAATGGATATGTTTGGATGGAAAGGTCAAATTTTCAGATATAGGTGAATTTAGTTAATGTAGTTATCGTAGATTACTATTATGCTGTTGTAACATCATAAAACGAGTTATAACATTGCTAAAAAGAGATATTTGGAACAGCTACGTCGATCTCAGTGAGCATGAAGAACGAAAAATTTGCTTCATTCAGATGGATCGTGTCCGCCGTACATCTTGCCTACCCCCGCCATATTGGTATCGTTTTGAAGCTGAACTATTATGGGATGTATTCCCAGGCGCGAAATTTGTCACATGTCAGTATAAAGCCAATTAAAATGCTTGAAAACGGGGCTAAAACGTAAACAAGAGCACGTTGGCGAAATCACGTGATATAATGCGCCCCGCTGATTGGCGGCTGACCTTTAAACCCACAAGAAACCATGTTTGTTTTGCTTCGACATCGGGTGCACCGGACATCGTTTTTGCATAAAATCTGCGAATTCTAATTTATTATTAAGTTGTCAATGCCGTAGTTTTAGTTGTTAGTTACATAGGTTTTAACCTGTGCAGTGATAGGCTCAACAACAGTATGGATGTTGCACAGCAGCGTGACATAGACATCGATAGACCTAGGCCTAGCGCTCAGCGATGGCCGCGGTGGAGTCTACCCACCTGCTGCTCTACCTACAGAACCATCACCCCCATGCCTCAACATCCACCAATAGTGTTTGTTTTACAAGATCAATGAAGTCTGCGGACATCAACTGTCCAGAGCAAAGCCGACACATCTGAAGCCGCACCAGTCCACTGCTGCAACAGTCTTCCCATCACGTGAAGTGGCTGCTGCCATTGGCACATCAAAAAATGACAAAAGAAGCAGTGACTGTGTCCAAGTGTGTCGTGCTGTGTCAGAAACAAACAGAACACACGGCTAGATTCTGTAAACATTTTACTGTCGATTTCCGATTTGGTGCAGAATGTTCAAAAGGGATATCTCTGGAACTATAAGAGCTGCAAAGGTGAAATTTCACCACACTGTGCACATTGATGTGGTCTACAACTGTGCCAAATTTCACATTCCTGTGAGCTGTCTTCATGTTGCAAATGTATTAAAATACTTCATTAAACTTTAAAGCTGTTTTTCTCAGAATCGGTTTTCAGAAAATGACTTGGTACACCTTCTCTTTATAAAACAATAACTTGGCGACCAATACAGCTAGACATTTGTGTTTGGTACCATTGGAAAGCCCATAAATTTACCTTTCACATGGTACCTTTAACTCAAAAAGTGATTTTCCTACTTATTCCTGATTTTGCTGTGCTGGGTCACATATGCACATTGACATTTTCATACGTCCGTCGTGCATGCAACATTATAAAACTAAGCTATGTAAGGTGTAAATTTACTAGCCAACTGTCAACACAAAATTAAGCTGACAGTTAAAAGTTGTATATCTCTCCCTAAAATAATTAGTAATAAATATGTACAGCGATGTAAAATTTAACTGAGTAAAGACATTATAATGGCACATAAACATGTAAAATAAAAAATAACACCATTAATGTGGTATACACAAAAGAAAGAAAAATGTATCTCCAGCAGTAATTATGTTATCTAGATAAGGTTGTGAAAGTTGTATTCAGCACACTCTGCTCTGTATATATTTTAAAATTATAAATTTATTCAAAAGATAAACTAGGGCCAAAGACCAATGGATTTTCTGTAGTTTACATTAAAAAAAACACTGCTCATCATTATGTAATAGATTATTATATATACTAAACATAAATTGTTTTTAGGTTTTCAGTAAAGAGTGGCAGCATTTTTTTATTTACTAGCATTTGCTACTACAGTGACAAACATTTTGTTTGTTACCATGGAAATGGGGTAATGCTGAGAAAAGTTAATTATATCTTGTATTCAGTAAAACTCATTCTATACATTTGGCCGAAAAAATTTACTATTGATATTTTTTGAATTGAATTGAACTTTATTTGGGTCACAGTCTATACAAATTGATGAACATGTGTAGTAGTATGTACATACTACATAAATTGGTAATTCTTATAAAAAACAAGCATTTTTATTCCATCTGCCTGTCATTTCAAAGTACAATGATGATGATCTTAGTGTAAAATGTAACTGTTATAAATTTGAACCCAATGGTCTATATATGCCACATTGTTCAGAAATTTATATTGGGTTTTCTTCAGTTTACCTTGGGACATAGCTTTATGTAGAGACCCGTCCACCCGTCATTTGGACGGGTAAAAACGAATATGGACGGGTAGAAATATGGGTGGACTGGTAAAAAAATGAAGGAGCAAAACAAAAAAAATTCCAAAACCATAGATATTGTTAGTTATGCCTTGAAAGTGAGTGAAAATGGTGTCACATGTGTGTTTGTAGTCCATTTTAGGTCATCAGACACATTTAAAAGTTTGTAAACTGGCTTAACAGTTAACATCCATGTGTCCACAAAAACACGTGTGACGGGCAATAATTTTATCCTGCATAAAGCCCTGCCATGGGATGTCCTGAGCAGCTTGTCACATGTCTTGTAATACTGTCGTGGTATTTGAGCAGTATTTCCTCTATCCCTGTTCCAGACTCAATGGAGGAGAAGAGGTGGAAGAAAGTGAGGACACCATTGACTCCCAAGACCCAGCAGAGGCAGCAGTTGGCGGGAAAAAGGGAAAGAAAGGGCGACGGAAGAAGGACGATGACTGGTCAGCACATTTTATATCTAATGGGTCGAAACCTAAAAAAAATTTAAATCAGGTTAAACAAACTTGTACATCCCTTTTCAAGCTGATTTCCTCCAAAATAGTATCAATCTACCAGTAGTTTTACTTCACATTTGAAAAATTTAGGTAAGTGTTAAGCTGTTCAACTAAATATGCCTAAAAATCTAGGCAAGCAATTGGTTAGTGTGGTCTTTATCTGCCTGGTGGCGCTCATGTTTGTCTGTGTGATGGCGCCACTGTTCAATCATGCCATTTACAAAACTAGCCTTAGCAGGGGTCATTACAAAGGTAAGGTGTTAATTCAAGAAGCTTAATTCGAGACAGTGATGACAGTTACATGCTAATAATACTGGGTGTGTTTGACTGAGGAAATACTGTTGAATGATTGGTACATTGTGTCACACACTGATGTCCAGCTGGTCTGGCGAAACTAATGGTTCTTTATTTCTAAATAGTGTAAGTGAAAAATCACTTCTTAGACGAGTGATTAGTGGAGTGAGAACAATCACTCGTCTTAACATTGGTGTCCCGATCTAGCATCTATTCCATCCTAACTCGTGTGTACAGATCTAATTATGGTGACATTATTTTACACATTATGATAATTATTTTATTGCACCTGATTAAAAATTCTGCAAATAATTGCAAAAGAAAATTGTGTGGTGTAATGTGAATCACACAGTCAGTGTAATAAGCGAAATAATGTTTATGAACTTACTAAAGAGACCTGCTCTTTTATTAAATTGACAGTGCTGCATGTTTTTCTCTAAGTTATATTACGTTGCCTGAGTTACTCACTTGACTTAATTGTGTAAGCCAATTTGACCTTTCACTGTCTTCATGGATGACATATTTGCTCTTATTTAGAGCACACTGCTCTGCTGTTAGCATCAGGCGTCCAGTGTTTTACCTGACTTGATTGCTCCATTTTTTGGTGGTCTTTTTACATCTGTAACAGTAAAACAGACTGTTGAACATTAGTTACTTTATTCTTAGGGAGGATGACATTGCCAGTGAGATTGCGAGTCTTTCTCTTGATGTGAAGCCCGGTGCCGATGACATGACGAATGGTGCTGCAGAACCAGCCATGCCAGGAAAACAGCAGAAAAAGGTACATACAGTCAAAAAACAGGAATGTCAGGAAGTCCAGTGTTGCAGTTATTCTCTCTTGTTTATGAGTTATATGAAGCACTCATTTGTTTTTTCCCAATGTGACTAGTAAAAACAAGGGAGACCATTGTGTTCGGTGGTCGATACTTGGTAGATGCTCCATATTCAGGCTGTATTTTGTACTGGAAATTTGTGAGAATCCAGCTGACTCCCAATCTGCTCATGTTTAGGAGTCATACAGTACTCCATTCTCCTGCCTGTGTAGGCCTCCAGTATCGATAGTTTGACCAGTGACCACACACAGAAGAACTCCTGCATGTTGCCTGTAACCCATGCCGCGTCTGAATGCGGTGTGATACACTGTACTTTTACGTATTTTCAGGAGATGCAAGCATGATTGCTTGTTACAGACCAGAGACAAGACAAGTTACATTACTCACAAGGATGGATTGTAAACGTTGGCAACTAACATTGGATTTATTGTGTTTTAGACCTAGGGAGGCGAACTCCCAACTCGTACCAAGGGACATTTACAGAGTTCGTGAATTAAATACGGAGTGTCAGATAAGGATGGGATAAATATGAAATTTCACTTGAATCGAGTATCAAATCGAGTATCCTCGAAATTTCAAATACAAATATTTAGTGGCTTCGAATTCAATTAGAATATTGAACGGAGTTGAGATGTCTTGCCGGGTCACGGTGTCATCCCATGGCCAAGGACTCAAGTCCGAGCTGGAGCCATCACATCGCTGCCATCAATATTTTTGTTTACTTTCTGATTTAACCATAACAATTATTTTTACAGCCGTCAAACTTCTCCTCACACATCTTATACACACAGTCGGTTATAAAATAAAATCAAAACAATTCCTGTAAAGAATAAAATTAACAAAAAACTTGCACAAAACTCAATATGATCTGCGGCTGCTATGCGGAGCTCAGCGCTTACTGTAACATCGGTAATTTATCGCAGGCATTGCTACGTAAATGATCTTAAAAAATTAAAATTTTATGCTAACCCTAAATTAACCGTAACCCTAACCATAAACCCTACACTGGGTAACACTGCTAACAAAACACCCCTCGACACAATACCGATATTACGGTATTATAGCACTACGCATAACCACCACCGACAGCGATGACACTGAGTTGGCGGGAAGTTTTGCGTGAGTTTGTTATATAAAGTTTATTTTGTTTCAGTAATGTTAGTGATTTTGTAATCTACTATGTGTGTAAAAGATCATCCAAGACCGATTTTGTGGCGGAGTACTTGAATGAAAATAATCAGGCAAATTTTAAATCGAATAGCGAAAAATGGCTTGAATATTCGAAATGAAATCGAATTTCATCCCATCCTTAGTCTCAGACTCACAGACAATCAATGGCTACTGTTAAACAATCAACATGCTATGCTCCTGGGAACCTGTTATTTTATCAGTCTTAAAAGCATGCATGCCAGTTCTGTTTGGGCCAAAGATACCTTCAAACCCAGGCACTACGGGTGAAATTTAAAACCATAAACTACACTAATGGGTTGGCTACATTGCCTACAAAATATAAGTCCTGTAGGCTACAAGATGTTTTTGGACATACGTACAAAGAAACCAGAGCCATGTTTTATAACATAGTTATATAGATTCCTTCGCATAATTGGTCTTCAAACTTGATTGTTCCTGCAGAAGAAGAAGCAGAAGATGGAGGAAGTTGAAGATGAAGAGGAGGAGGAAGAAGAGGAGGAAGTTGTAGCAGAGAAGCCCAAGATGAAGATGGGCTTCCAGATGCTGGGTGACCTTGACGACAACGACAGTGCTGCTGAGGTGGGTCCTCAAGTCATCTAACTCACTATGTACACACACACACACATGCACGCACATGAACACACGCACGCATATCACAGATGTGGGCTGAGATGACTGTAACATCCTGTGATGTTTAACAGTGTCCCACTTTCTCACATTCGACACAGCAGACTTCCTGGTACATAAATCTGAGATAATAAAATGATTTAATAATCTATGCATTTGATATATTTCAATATATATATATATATTATATATATGCCATGTTTTAACAAAATGAGTCATGTCAAAAAAATTGCAGCTAGAATTTAGAAAGAAGATTAAGCTTTCGGCGAAGTAAAACTCATGGACCTAGCTCCCACACAGCTAAGGTTATTCAACACTGGACATGCTTGGGGTCGAAAGGTTCTGACTGAGAAAAACACATTTGAAGGTCACGGTCCTGACCTTCACGTAAGCACATGATTGAGTACCTAGTCATTCCAATTGTGGCGGTTTTACTTCTAATTCTCTTTTTGATGCAAACTTTGGAAAACACTCCCAATATCTCATGTGAGATATGTTTTGAAAACTGTTTGTTGAGATAATCGCAACATAATCTGAGTATTTAGCAATGTTTCATAGCAGTGACCCAAATTGATCGTACTTGTTTACAGTTAGCAAGTGTGCACTGCGCATATGCTTTAAGTCACTCATGGGCTGCTTTTTTACGGAATTCATGTGTAAAATGTTATGTAGCTGTTTTAAAAAGGTTATAAATTGTACAAAATAGTAATATAAATGAGGAATAAGTATTGCCACTTGATGGAAAATACATTAAATTGTACTTGTTGTTTTCTTGAAATCAAGTTCAGTAATACGTGACTCATTTCATTAGAACACATCACATATGTTCAGTTATCAAGAAACATCCACACGTGTTGATTTTGGGGGTCAATTTTTATTTAGAATTCTATATAAAAATTATATTCTTACAGATGTTTACAACAAGTGTACGCTCAGTTTCGCAGAATGACTTTTTCCTTTTAAATTGAAAATAAAATAGTAAACGTGATTGTGGATGAAGTTCATCTAATGTTCAGTCAGAATCTGGTTGATTCTGGATAATAATGACTGGCATTAGTTTTTCTCTCCACTACAAATACATTTGTTTTGAATGCTGCCCTCCTAGTAGCAGAAATCATTATAAAAATGTCTATCGAAACCAAGCATGGCATATATGTCGGTTGAGACGTTAAGGTTTATGACATTTTCTTTATGGTGATCAATATCATCACAAAACCTAGGGCTTCCTGCAAAACAGTCTCATTGTGAATGCGTATTATGTCGTGATTGATCTTCCTTTCATATACACACACTACCCTATAACTGTAGAGTTAATGTTGCCTGGCTTGGTGTCCTCTCTTAACATTGCAGGTTACTGTTACGATACTTTCTTTTAAGGATGAAGAGAATGATTCCGAGGAAGATGAAAAGAAGAAGACATTAGTTGATGACGATGAAGAAGAGATGGTGAAAACGGAGGAAACAAAGAAAGTGGACAAGAAGAAGAGCAAGAAGTCGAAGCAGGAGAAGAAGAAAGCACAGCCGGAGGAGGACGACATCGACGCAATCCTCGCCCAAATTGAGAACACCACGAAGCCTGGGAAGAAGGGAAAAGGGAAGAAGACGGCAGAACCCGAGGCAGCTTCACAGGAACCCGTTGCAACGCCGGAGGAAGGTGGAGCTGACGTTTCTGATGATGATCACCAGATGAAAGAAGATGAGGAGGAGGAGGAGGGAGAGTCCACTGTGAAGACAGCAGCGCAGAAGAAGAAAGAGAAGAGGGAACGACAGAAGCAGCAAAGACTGCAGGTGAGAAAGAGTGGATAATGTACAGGTAAGTGGGACGCATTAGAGAAGTGAGCAGTGAGATTCAGTAGAGAATGATGTGAGATTCAGTAGAGAATATGGGTGAGATTCAGTACAGTGTGATTCAGTAGAAGGTTATGTGAGATTCAGTAGAGAATGATGCGATATTCCGTAGAGATTTGTGTGAGATTCAGTAGAGAATGATGTGAGATTCAGTAGAGAATGATGTGAGATTCAGTAGAGAATGATGTGAGATTCAGTAGAGAATGATGTGAGATTCAGTAGAGAATGATGTGAGATTCAGTAAAGAATGATGTGAGATTCAGTAGAGTAATCATGTGAGATTCAAGTAGAGAATCATGTGAGATTCAGTAGAGAATGATGTGAGATTCAGTAGAGAATGTGTGAGATTCAGTAGAGAATCATGTGAGATTCAATAGAGAATTGTGTATGATTCAGTAGAGTGAGATTCACTAGAGAATTAATTATGTGAGATCAGAAGAGGACATAGCTTTATGTAGAGACCCGTCCACCCATCATTTGGACGGTAAAAACGAATATGGACGGGTAGAAATATGGGTGGACAGTGGTGGATGGGTAAAAAAAGGTCTTCCAAAACCAGATATTTAGTTATGCCTTGAAAGTGAGTGAAAATGGTGTCACGTGTGTTTATTTGTAGTCCATTTCAGGTCAGCATTTCAAAGTTAACATCCATGTGTCCACCAAAACTTGTGTGACATGACTGGCAATAATTTTATCCTGCATAAAACCCTGGTAGAGGATGATGTAAAATTCAGCAGAAAATGAAACTTGAACAGCAGAGACAAAAGATACACATTTTGGTTAGGTAATCCTTTTTGTGTATGTCTTAGACACAAAATCAACTAAGCAATAAATGAGGATGTTTCACTGGTTTATTTTGCTGTGTGGTTTTCCATGTGTATGAATGTTGTGTGTCTGCCTTTGTAGAAAGCAAAAACTGGAGGACAGAAGACTGTGAAACCTGAGCCAACAAAAGAGGAGAAAGCAGAAGTCGGTGCAGCTGGTGAAGACAAACCCGTTGCAACGCCAGAGGCTGGAGAACCAGCCCCAGTCACATCTCCACAGGAAGAGGAGGAGGGAAAGAAAGGTAAGGATGGCGGAATCTCTCAACTGTACTTAACTGTGTATGTTTTTACTGCATATTCATACTGTTTGTGATTGTGCCAACTAATTTTATTTCTTTTGTGTCTGAGCTTTAATTTGTTACGATTTTTATTTTTATTTGAATAGAGAGCATTCAAAAGGGAAAATTATAATTTCCAGACAAAAAAACAGTATGCATGGTTTCAAGAAAAAACATGATTTCAAAAAATAAATGCACAAAGTTTTTACACTGTCATCTGAATGTTTATTCTTTCGGGTGTTTTTCAGCAGTGATGTTTTACAACATTGGCTGTTTTTTTTTTACATAGTTTGTTGTTGTTTACAATCTGAATGTCACTGCATCATTTGTATTCCATGGTACAATATTCAATCATGTATTTATAACCAAGAGGGCGAGTCACCTTGACGAAAGCACACCAAATAAGGTAATAAAATATGGCTGATGGTCCCAGTGTGTGTTGATTTCATTGGTGTGTCGTGGAAATATTTCCTCCTGTGATACGGCAGCAATTTTTTTATTTAAAAAACGCCTGATATTTAACAAAGGTTTCTTTTTAGTGAAGCTTCTTCCACATGACCTCATTGTCTTCAAGAAACTGTCACCTATTTCATGACCTTGGCCTTGTTGTAGGAGATGGAGCGGAGGAGGAAGAGGATAAGAAGAAGAAGAAAGATAAACGGAAGAAGAAGAAGGGAGAGAAGGAGGAAGAGGAGAAGACAACAAAGAAGAAGCCACCGTCCAAGATGGTGGGTGTCACGTGTGTGGTGGTCCTGTGGACAGTCTAGTTGTCACCTCATGGCTTGTCATTAGTTGTCACCTCATGTCTTGTCATTAGTTGTCACCTCATGTCTTGTCATTAGTTGTCACCTCATGTCTTGTCATTAGTTGTCACCTCATGTCTTGTCATGTCTTGTCATTAGTTGTCACCTCATGTCTTGTCATTAGTTGTCACCTCATGTCTTGTCATGTCTTGTCATTAGTTGTCACCTCATGTCTTGTCATGTCTTGTCATTAGTTGTCACCTCATGTCTTGTCATTAGTTGTCACCTCATGTCTTGTCATGTCTTGTCATTAGTTGTCACCTCATGTCTTGTCATTAGTTGTCACCTCATGTCTTGTCATTAGTTGTCACCTCATGTCTTGTCATGTCTTGTCATTAGTTGTCACCTCATGTCTTGTCATGTCTTGTCATTAGTTGTCACCTCATGTCTTGTCATTAGTTGTCACCTCATGTCTTGTCATTAGTTGTCACCTCATGTCTTGTCATGTCTTGTCATTAGTTGTCACCTCATGTCTTGTCATGTCTTGTCATTAGTTGTCACCTTGGGTACTCATGTCCCTATGGTAACATTTTCGTTTTTTACAACTTTGAGAAAAGAGAGATAAGGAGGGGGAGAGAGATAAGGAGGGATGGAGAGAGATAAGGAGGGGGAGAGAGATAAGGAGGGATGGAGAGAGATAAGGAGGGGGAGAGAGATAAGGATGGAAAGAGAGAGATGAGGAGGGGTGGAGAGAGATAAGGAAGGATGGAGAGAGATAAGGAGGGAGAGAGAGAGATAAGGAGGGAGAGAGAGAGAAAGGAGGGGGAGACAGATGAGGATGGAAAGAGAGAGATGAGGAGGGGTGGAGAGAGATAAGGAAGGATGGAGAGAGATAAGGAGGGAGAGAGAGAGATAAGGAGGGGGAGAGAATGCATTTGTTTTTTTGCAAGTATCGAACAAACCTGTGCCTACAGAATGATATAAGTGTACATATTCAATGGAGACCCTCACTAAGATATGCTGTATGTTGCTGCCATCACAGCCACTAAAACACCTGTTAATATTCCTTGGTGAAAGCCACACTAGATCAGATATATTCAATTCAGTTCAATAAATTTATTGTCTGTTTAAAACAGTGCACTAGTACAGACATATATTGCCACATACACATTGGTTTGCCAGTAATAAGATTGGTAGAACACACAAAATTGGTACAACAAATATAACAGCACTGGGATGTGATAAAACGCATCACTGTGAATACTAACAAATTATACATAGATAACTACAGTGTTAGTGCACAGTGTTAAGCTGTGAGTTTGCATGTGTCCATACACCAACCTCAGTTCACTGACCACTGTCTGTGTTGACACTGTCCACTATCGTGGTCAACAGAGTGAACTGACCACTCTCTGTCAACACGGTCTCCCATTTCCGCCCATTGACCAGTGTTTCTCTTGATATTTCCCCCCTCAGTTAAGCTGATCTGTGCCACTTTTGACACGGTCCCTAGGTGAAAGCAATGCAGGAGCAACTGAGGAAGATCCAGGAGGAGGAGGAGCGACTGAAGAGAGAAGAGGAGGAGAGGATCCGGAGAGAGGAGGAGGCTCAACGGGAACGTGAGGAAAAGGTCAGCAGTTAAATTCCCTATAGTCAGTCATATTAATTGTGACTATGTAATTATTAGTTGTCGGTAGTTGTAGGAATTCAAGATTCCTTTCATGCACATTTTTATATGTAGTAATATTTATTTAAGTGATGCTTAAAAATAAAATAACAATTAATAATTTATGCACACACATGTATACATACACACACACAATATATATATATATATATATATATATATATATATATATATATATATATACATATATACATATATACATGCATATCCGCCTGGCAGGGTAGGGCATTTTCCTATATATATAGTAATATATATAATATATATATATAGTTATAATATATATATAGTTATAATATATATAGTATGTATATATATATATATATATATAGTTATGAACGTTTTTGTAATTAATTAAACTATAGTAGAACCTGCCTTCAGCAGCCCCCACGATGATCGACTACCTGCTATGTATGGTTTGTTTTTCGATGTCCCGATCACTTTCCAACGGAAATGTCCCTAAGATGAACGTCCACCTGGTAGGCAGACATTTCAATAATATTTTAACGATGGCGGCGACCATTTCCTGTTCTGCACAATGGATGCTGGGAACGGACATGTTATTATGATTACCACAGAAAGTTATTTTAAGAATTAGTCCTTGGACCAAGCTGTTTTACTATGATCTGATGTCATCGTCTGAAGATCGTTGATGTCAAAACATGGACGATAATGTTTCTGGCCATTCACAGGAAAAAGTTGAGAAAGAACGGAAAGATCGCGAGAAACAGAAGAAGAAGGAGAGGATGGAACGACTGAAGGCCGAAGGGAAGTTTCTTACCCCAAAACAGAAGGAGGCACAGAGGAGGGCACAGCAGATGCTGGAGGCCATGAAGGCACAGGGTGAGGAGGAGGGGAAGGGAGGGGTAACAGGCTAGGGAATAGGGGTGGGAAGATTTGTAGGCCTAGAGGAAGGAAGGAAAGGTAGTGGGGCTTGTAGGGAGTTTGGTGGTAAGAAGCAGGTGGAAGGACCAAAGGAAAGATAAAAACAACGAGGTTTGGGTTAGGATGGGAAGGGAATTTACTGGGTTTGGAATGAGTATTCGGTTTAGGGAAAGGTGGTGGGTCTGAGAATATGATTTGGGTTAGGAGAATTATGGAAGGTGAGTCATCAGTTGGGATCCTGGTTTTAAAATGTGTTTATGTGGAATGAGATGGGTGTGATTGTGTTACGTGTGGTGCTGGCGGAATGAGATGGGTGTGATTGTGTTACGTGTGGTGCTGGCGGAATGAGATGGGTGTGATTGTGTTACGTGCGGTGCTGGCGGAATGAGATGGGTGTGATTGTGTTACGTGTGGTGCTGGCGGAATGAGATGGGTGTGATTGTGTTACGTGTGGTGCTGGCGGAATGAGATGGGTGTGATTGTGTTACGTGTGGTGCTGGCGGAATGAGATGGGTGTGATTGTGTTACGTGTGGTGCTGGCGGAATGAGATGGGTGTGATTGTGTTACGTGCGGTGCTGGCGGAATGAGATGGGTGTGATTGTGTTACGTGTGGTGCTGGCGGAATGAGATGGGTGTGATTGTGTTACGTGTGGTGCTGGCGGAATGAGATGGGTGTGATTGTGTTACGTGTGGTGCTGGCGGAATGAGATGGGTGTGATTGTGTTACGTGTGGTGCTGGCGGAATGGGGATGGGTGTGATTGTGTTACGTGTGGTGCTGGCGGAATGAGATGGGTGTGATTGTGTTACGTGTGGTGCTGGCGGAATGAGATGGGTGTGATTGTGTTACGTGTGGTGCTGGCGGAATGAGATGGGTGTGATTGTGTTACGTGTGGTGCTGGCGGAATGAGATGGGTGTGATTGTGTTACGTGTGGTGCTGGCGGAATGAGATGGGTGTGATTGTGTTACGTGTGGTGCTGGCGGAATGAGATGGGTGTGATTGTGTTACGTGTGGTGCTGGCGGAATGAGATGGGTGTGATTGTGTTACGTGTGGTGCTGGCGGAATGAGATGGGTGTGATTGTGTTACGTGTGGTGCTGGCGGAATGAGATGGGTGTGATTGTGTTACGTGTGGTGCTGGCGGAATGAGATGGGTGTGATTGTGTTACGTGTGGTGCTGGCGGAATGAGATGGGTGTGATTGTGTTACGTGTGGTGCTGGCGGAATGAGATGGGTGTGATTGTGTTACGTGTGGTGCTGGCGGAATGAGATGGGTGTGATTGTGTTACGTGTGGTGCTGGCGGGATGAGATGGGTGTGATTGTGTTACGTGTGGTGCTGGCGGAATGAGATGGGTGTGATTGTGTTACGTGTGGTGCTGGCGGAATGAGATGGGTGTGATTGTGTTACGTGTGGTGCTGGCGGAATGAGATGGGTGTGATTGTGTTACGTGCGGTGCTGGCGGAATGAGATGGGAGTGATTGTGTTACGTGCGGTGCTGGCGGAACGAGATGGGTGTGATTGTGTTACGTGTGGTGCTGGCGGAATGAGACGGGTGTGATTGTGTTACTTGTGGTGCTGGCGGAATGAGATGGGAGTGATTGTGTTACGTGCGGTGCTGGCGGAACGAGATGGGTGTGATTGTGTTACATGTGGTGCTGGCGGAATGGGATGGGTGTGATTGTGTTACTTGTGGTGCTGGCGGAATGAGATGGGAGTGATTGTGTTACGTGCGGTGCTGGCGGAATGAGATGGGTGTGATTGTGTTACGTGCGGTGCTGGCGGAATGAGACGGGTGTGATTGTGTTACGTGTGGTGCTGGCGGAATGAGATGGGTGTGATTGTGTTACGTGTGGTGCTGGCGGAATGAGATGGGTGTGATTGTGTTACGTGTGGTGCTGGCGGAATGAGATGGGTGTGATTGTGTTACGTGTGGTGCTGGCGGAATGAGATGGGTGTGATTGTGTTACGTGTGGTGCTGGCGGAATGAGATGGGTGTGATTGTGTTATGTGTGTTGTTCCTGTAGGTCTGGATATTCCGCAGAAGGTGGAGGGTGAAAAGAAGAAGCGAGTGGTGTACGCGAAGAAGAAGAAACCCAGTCAGTCTCAGGACCAGGAGCCCAGTGAGTGAGACTCAACACACTAGATTTATCTTTTAATGTGTATAGTAACTTGGTTAATCTTACAAAAGTTTTATTGTTTTATTTGTAGAATCGTGTAACACATAACAAACTTTATATAATCTAACATTTCGATTGTTCAGATATGTTTTAATGAAGCCGAAACTATTTTTAAATTGAGTAGTTCCATTTATAAAACTCACTGAATACCCAAAGAGCCAGCTTGGGTAATTCTGAGAAAGCTCGTGACCTGATGTGACAAAGCTAGTGTCTATGTCGTCATCATAGCTTTGGGTGTGAGACTCTCTGTGTATGGCAACTACTCGTATTGTTTGCAGCGAAGCTGAGTACCTCAAATCAAGATGGTGGTCAATAGAAATGGTCTGCCAGACATTAATATATAACATGTTCTAATCAGTCCTAATGACTAGATATTGTACTACATAAGGACTAATACATTTACGTTTTCCACTCCCAAGGCAGAAGTGTCTGACTTAGACTACGTTTGTAGACAATGATTAGTTGCCAACCCTGGCCTATATTGATGTATTGAAACGTGGATATATTGATTGGTGCATTAACCAAGCATATTACAAGCTTTCAGATTTAGCAGATAACCAAGACATGGTATTCCATTATTTTAGATCAGTAATATCAAGAAGTCGTCCCAATCGTTGTTCCTAGTAGCTCATCTTATGAATGAATCAATCAATCTCTTTATTACAGAAATAAACACCATATACAAGAATGTGTGCATTATATAAATACCCACACGTAATACATCAGAAAATTTTTCATGTTCTTATTACATTTGTTATAATTAATAATGCATGCATTTTGTAAGTCATGATATTCCATCGAAAACCACCTGCACAATTCCTTCACATTTCTTTATTTTTTAATTCACTTTCACTTTTGTTTTCCCAGCATCTCCCCTGTCCCCGACAGAGCAGATGCCGTCCCTGGAGCGGGTGTCGTCCGTCGAAGAATCCTCGGAGAAGGCTGAGGTTGTGGAGGAGGAGGAGGAGGTGGCCGCTCCCAAAGAGGAGGAAGTGCAGGAGGAGGTGAAGGACTCGTGGGAAGACGTTAAGGATTCATGGGAAGACGAGGCCGAAGAAGGAAACAAGGAAGAGGCGGTGGATGAGACAGACGTCACGGGTGAGTGATTGTCCTTGTTGTTACATGTGTCATGGATGTAATGTCACGGGTGAGTGATTGTCCTTGTTGTTACATGTGTCATGGATGTAATGTCACGGGTGAGTGATTGTCCTTGTTGTTACACGTGTCATGGATGTAATGTCACGTGTGAGTGATTGTCCTTGTTGTTACACGTGTCATGGATGTAATGTCACGTGTGAGTGATTGTCCTTGTTGTTACACGTGTCATGGATGTAATGTCACGTGTGAGTGATTGTCCTTGTTGTTACACGTGTCATGGATGTAATGTCACGGGTGAGTGATTGTCCTTGTTGTTACACGTGTCATGGATGTAATGTCACGGGTGAGTGATTGTCCTTGTTGTTACACGTGTCATGGATGTAATGTCACGGGTGAGTGATTGTCCTTGTTGTTACATGTGTCATGGATGTAATGTCACGTGTGAGTGATTGTCCTTGTTGTTACACGTGTCATGGATGTAATGTCACGGGTGAGTGATTGTCCTTGTTGTTACACGTGTCATGGATGTAATGTCACGGGTGAGTGATTGTCCTTGTTGTTACACGTGTCATGGATGTAATGTCACGGGTGAGTGATTGTCCTTGTTGTTACACGTGTCATGGATGTAATGTCACGGGTGAGTGATTGTCCTTGTTGTTACACGTGTCATGGATGTAATGTCACGGGTGAGTGATTGTCCATGTTGTTACACGTGTCATGGATGTAATGTCACGGGTGAGTGATTGTCCATGTTGTTACATGTGTCATGGATGTAATGTCACGGGTGAGTGATTGTCCTTGTTGTTACATGTGTCATGGATGTAATGTCACGGGTGAGTGATTGTCCTTGTTGTTACATGTGTCATGGATGTAATGTCACGGGTGAGTGATTGTCCTTGTTGTTACATGTGTCATGGATGTAATGTCACGGGTGAGTGATTGTCCTTGTTGTTACATGTGTCATGGATGTAATGTCACGGGTGAGTGATTGTCCTTGTTGTTACATGTGTCATGGATGTAATGTCACGGGTGAGTGATTGTCCTTGTTGTTACATGTGTCATGGATGTAATGTCACGGGTGAGTGATTGTCCTTGTTGTTACATGTGTCATGGATGTAATGTCACGGGTGAGTGATTGTCCTTGTTGTTACATGTGTCATGGATGTAATGTCACGGGTGAGTGATTGTCCTTGTTGTTACATGTGTCATGGATGTAATGTCACGGGTGAGTGATTGTCCTTGTTGTTACATGTGTCATGGATGTAATGTCACGGGTGAGTGATTGTCCTTGTTGTTACACGTGTCATGGATGTAATGTCACGTGTGAGTGATTGTCCTTGTTGTTACACGTGTCATGGATGTAATGTCACGGGTGAGTGATTGTCCTTGTTGTTACACGTGTCATGGATGTAATGTCACGGGTGAGTGATTGTCCTTGTTGTTACACGTGTCATGGATGTAATGTCACGGGTGAGTGATTGTCCTTGTTGTTACATGTGTCATGGATGTAATGTCACGGGTGAGTGATTGTCCTTGTTGTTACATGTGTCATGGATGTAATGTCACGGGTGAGTGATTGTCCTTGTTGTTACATGTGTCATGGATGTAATGTCACGGGTGAGTGATTGTCCTTGTTGTTACATGTGTCATGGATGTAATGTCACGGGTGAGTGATTGTCCTTGTTGTTACATGTGTCATGGATGTAATGTCACGGGTGAGTGATTGTCCTTGTTGTTACATGTGTCATGGATGTAATGTCACGGGTGAGTGATTGTCCTTGTTGTTACATGTGTCATGGATGTAATGTCACGGGTGAGTGATTGTCCTTGTTGGTACATGTGTCATGGATCTATGTCAACAGATGTGTAAACCAGCTGTAAATTAATAGGTCATGACAGTTCATACTTAACCTACTTTGTTTGGTGTTTTGAAGTTAAATGCACCATTCAGGGTGAGTGCAGAAAGAAATATTGTTCATTAGAAGGTCGTCAATTTGTAATTTTTTTCATGCCAGCAGTGTGCATTTCACATTTCAGCCAGTTTTTCGGTAGATTTTGATAGTATTCCTGTTGAACCCAACACACACAAAACAGCATGATATTGCTATTTTATTACATTTACAGACTTATTAACTAATACTACGCTTCATCTAAAATATAGGGGACATTTTATAGATGTGTAGTTTTTTTCATGCCCACGTTACAACATGTGCAAGGGATTGAGATGTCTCAAAAATGTCGCAAAGTACTGTGGTAGACTTTATGAATGGCCCCCTACTGTGCCGTGTCTACACCTGTGTCATCTCTCCACCGCAGACTCACCAGTAAAAGACACCGCTAAAGTCGCACCAACTGAAACCGCCCCGACAAAAGAAGATGCCGGGGAGGAGGATGAGAGCAGCTCAGAGGAGGAGGATGAGGAGACTGAGAGCAGTTCTGAGGAAAGTGAGGAGGATGAGTCGAATGCAAGGCAGCGAGCCGAGGCGAAGATCCACCAGCGCCACGAGGAGGCGGAGAAGAAGAGGTCCACAGACGTCCTCAGGGCGCCCGTTGTGGTCGTACTGGGGCACGTCGACACCGGCAAGACAAAGCTCCTCGACAAGGTACAAACTGTTTGATCTGTATTTTGTGCAGTTCTCACTAGGTGGCTCTGTGTGTTGATTTGACCAATCACTGGGGCTGATCGTCGTTGTTGTTTCTCGTTCCATTGTGTATCGTATCGGTGAATGTCGCAGTGCATGGATGAGGGTAGTTTCGTCTTCCAATTAACCTGCATGTGGGTGCGGATATTTATTACCGAGTCAAACATATTGCATACAACATGTTACACGTAATTACACTTAATAATTGTAAAATCTGTTAAAACAACATAAAAATAAAAATATTTGAACCAAAACACAAGAAGCACAGCATGTTTTTCGTTGCATTGGGAGCATATTTTGTTATGCAAATCGTTGAAGAAAATAAGAAATGATCTCTGTTTAAAATGATTATAGGGCGTGCAAGTCTCGCGCGCAAAAACGAGGTTGGGGGCAGGAGGTCCATATACTCCATGTTATCATACAGGACTTTGTTTTGTTTTTGGTTGTAATAATCGAACTGTTCCGAAATAGCGTATTTAAGTTATATTGTCCGAAGGATTATTACAAGCAGAAACAGTGGAACACTTTGCTGGCGACAATGATCACGGAAATCATGAATTTTAATCGATTATTATGGTGGTTGTCATGGCAATAGCGGCAAGTACTTGTGTTTGGTGATCTTGACTAATAATGAAGAGTGCCAGTTTTCGCGCAGTACAACCTGTTTGGTCATTTAGACGCATTTAGATCTTGTGCATTTAGACAACTAGTCAGATATAAGTGCTTATCGAAACCACAACGTACAGCAATGTAACACGCAAATTCCGTAAAAGACACATGCGGTCTAACATCGTGTCTAATATCTGCACAACGTAAATCGCTATATGTCTATGATAGTGTGATAAACTCAATATTAAATCGGACATTTAAGATAAGAAACGTATAACACAAGATATTTATGAACTGATTTTCCTAGTATTCATCAGTCGGAAGCTACATCTGTCATCCATCGTTAGAATATTATTCTTGTGTCCAGTCCCCAATTAGTCTCGCTTAGTCCCCAAAATTCCATGGATTATCACATACTTTTCACGTAACAATTCCATGGATGATCACCTACTTTTCACGTAACAATTGCCATGGATGATCACCTACTTTTCACCAAACAATTCCATGGATTATCACATACTTTTCACGTAACAATTCCATGGATGATCACCTACTTTTCACGTAACAATTCCATGGATGATCACATTCTTTTCACGTAACAAATCCATGGATTATCACATACTTTTCATGTAACAATTCCATGGATTATCACATACTTTTCACGTAACAAATCCATGGATTATCACATACTTTTCACGTAATAATTCCATGGATGATCACATACTTTTCACGTAACAATTCCATGGATGATCACATACTTTTCACGTAACAATTCCATGGATGATCACCTACTTTTCACGTAACAATTCCATGGATGATCACATACTTTTCACGTAACAATTCCATGGATGATCACATACTTTTCACGTAACAATTCCATGGATGATCACATACTTTTCATGTAACAATTCCATGGATGATCACATCCTTTTCACGTAACAATTCCATGGATGATCACATACTTTTCACGTAACAATTCCATGGATGATCACATACTTTTCACGTAACAATTCCATGGATGATCACATACTTTTCACGTAACAATTCCATGGATGATCACATACTTTTCACGTAACAATTCCATGGATGATCACATACTTTTCACGTAACAATTCCATGGATGATCACATACTTTTCACGTAACAATTCCATGGATGATCACATACTTTTCACGTAACAATTCCATGGATTATCACATACTTTTCACGTAACAATTCCATGGATGATCACATACTTTTCACGTAACAATTCCATGGATGATCACATACTTTTCACGTAACAATTCCATGGATGATCACATACTTTTCATGTAACAATTCCATGGATGATCACATCCTTTTCACGTAACAATTCCATGGATGATCACATACTTTTCACGTAACAATTCCATGGATGATCACATCCTTTTCACGTAACAATTCCATGGATGATCACATACTTTTCACGTAACAATTCCATGGATGATCACATACTTTTCACGTAACAATTCCATGGATGATCACATACTTTTCACGTAACAAGCGCATATTATATACCTCAATGGTTCTATAAATTATGACATGACATGACTGTTCATGTTGCCATCTGTCACCTGTGATTATGACCTTTCTGTTACAGCTGCGTCGTACAAACGTACAGGACGGTGAAGCGGGGGGCATCACCCAACAGATTGGGGCGACAAACGTGCCGTATGATGCTATACGCGAACAGACGAAGATGTGTAAGGAGGTGGGTGCTGCCCTCTGTAAGCGGGTGTCGATTGAGATTTATTTTTGCATTTTTAGCTTTGATTTACTTGTTTATAAACAGGGATGCCAGTTGGCAATGTCCCTCTGTGATCTTGGGGGTAAATGCCAAGCGACCGCAAGATACACTGAAAGCATACGTACCTTCTGTCTAAATTCTAAACCATGGAAAATTATATTTATTATGTATGCCTGTCTGACTTGAAGAATGTGTGAATTGTGTGTAATCATCCTTATTTTGTCTGGGTTTCAGTTCGCGAAGCAAGAACTTAAAATTCCCGGAATGTTGATTATTGACACCCCGGGCCACGAGTCTTTCAGGTGAGTGTTATGTGACTTTGTGCAGGGAGGGAGCAGTCTTTTTATGTTATGTAAAATACATGGCCTTAATGTACAGGAACATTTGGAAACTTACAAACGTTTTTAATCTGCATTTTTCACAAAGTCCGTTAGAGTAAATTCACATGCAGGTATCTCAAAGAAATATGTTTGTATTAGTTTCACAATAAAATGAGTTGTTTTTAGAAACGATTACTTGATCATTGACGCTGAATGAATGAACATTTATTCAAAACGTTGGCAACAGTGTATACAAGACATGTTTGTAAATATATTACAAGTACAAAAAACAAGTACAAAATGTGCTATGTTTGAAAGCAGTAAATACAAAGTGATTTGCTTTTATGTAAATTTGCCACAGACTTAATAAAGCTCCATATTTCAGTAATCTACGGAGTCGCGGCTCCTCGCTGTGTGACATTGCTATCCTGGTGGTTGACATTATGCACGGACTCGAGCCACAGACTATTGAGTCTATTAACCTGCTCAAACAACGCAACACGCCCTTCATTGTAGCCCTCAACAAGGTCAGTGTACTGCCGGGTTGTTGGGTTCATTTGGCGGCCATCTTGTTTCATGAGGCAGCCATATTGGTTCTTTTGGCAGCCATTTTGGTAACCATCTTGGTTGATTTGTGTGATAGGCATCATGGTTCTTGAAGCATCTTCAACGTAATACACAACCATAATAATTTGTATATTTTTCTGTCGTAGAGTTTTTTTGAGAATGAGAATGATTCGAGCAACGAAGGATAAATGAAATTGCCCAGCATTGACACAGCAGTCAAATCAAAGCCACTGCCTGGGAGCACCAGGATTCAAAACCCAGTCCCTCCAAACAACAGTTCTGCTCTGTGACCGCTCGAAAACTGTCACCGACTAGAAACCTATATTTAGTGTAGCATCTTCTAGTGGTGCGACTGCTGCTGTTCCATTTAACAAGATTTACCAAGACACACACAGATGCACATTTGTGTCATTGTGGCTCACACGTGATGTTGTGTTGTGTTGTGTTGTGTTGTAGATTGACCGGCTGTTCCAGTGGCAGAGTTGCCCACATTCGGACGTTCTCAACGCCATAAAGAAACAGAAACCTAACACAAAACTAGAGTTTGATGAGAGACTAACTGTTGTCAAAGTGCAGTTTGCTGAACAGGTGGGCATTTGTGTGTGTGCGTGCGTGCGTGCATGCGTGCGTGCGTGCGTGCGTGCGTGTGTGCATTTGTGTGTGCATCTGTGTATGTGTGTGCGTATGTATGTGTGTGTATGTGCATGCATATATACATAAGTATATATCAATGTAATCATAATGTGTGTATTCACAAGAATGGTACTGCTGTGATTTGTGCTATTGCTCTTCTCTTAGTTTACTTTTTGTTCTTCAACTGCACTGTCTTTTTTGGTGATCTTGCGTCATGGAGAAATACGTATTGGAGGAACATCTGCCACTGATGGCTTAACACCATCATTGTAGAAACTTTGACAATATAATCAAACTTATACTGCGTACAATTTGAATGCTTGTATTTTTTCTATAATAAACTATCATCAATATGTATGTGTGTCTGTGTGTCTGTCTGTGTGTCTGTCTGTGTGTCTGTCTGTGTGTCTGTCTGCGTGCATCTGCATGCATGCATGCATTTGCACAGTGTATTTGTTTTTGTAGGGTCTAAATGCAACGTTGTTCAGTGAGAACAAGGACATACACGACTACATATCGCTGGTGCCTACATCGGCGCACTCTGGTGATGGCATTGGCAACTTGATATCCCTCATTTGTACGTACAGTCAGAAACTGCTGGCGGAACGCATCTCATACTCAGAGGAGCTCCAGGCTACAGCTATGGAGGTAGGTGGTGTATTTTAACAAGAGTTAGGGACACCTTTGTCCAGCTTTGTCTTAGCAGCACACGCACCAACAAACACACGCACACACACAGACACACAGACACACAGCACGCACGCACGCACGCACGCACGCACGCACACACACACACACACACACACGTTTACATCGTCTATAAACACATTGTGTTAAGGTTACAGGTTCCTCGTGAAATGCAATGTTTTAATCCTAGAGGTAACCAGGGTTGAAAATCGGCCCAAATGCACCTCCCTCTGTTGTAACAGTTTTCATTTCCATCACACGTAACTGACACGTGAACATTTTATATCATTGGATAGCCGACAGTTTTTTCTAGATCATGTGTATTTTTCTACATTTGTCTAAATGGTAAATGGTGAAGTATATTCATCCACGCCGTCATTAACTGGCAGCGGGATAAAATGTTTGCTTATTCTTTAGTTCAATTTCAGATTGAAATATCCCCATGATTTTTGTTTCTTCTATAGATAATAATGCTTTATTATAATTTTATTATAATAAAGCATTCTTTTAGCATTAAAATGACGCATCATTCATATTTTTATGACCAATATTAGCAAAGTTATGATTTTTATAGGAACAGTATGCTACAGAGGATGTTTATTGGTCACCTCTAGGGTTGATTAACTACTAAATCTTTAAAATGTGCAGTGTATCAAGGGTGTGTTAATTGAAGGTGTTACATTAAAGAAATGTCAGTTTGCGTAAGTGTAAACAGATAATTCTTGAAAGTAGTTTTGTGGCTAGTCCCACAGAAGAGTAAAATAATCTATTTCCATGTTTTGGTTTCTGATACCCGGATTGAGATTTCCACTTTACAATCCTGGTGCATTTTCTCATCTCCGGTTGTTTCTCCTGTGGTCCAGGTAAAAGCGCTACCTGGGTTGGGCACAACTGTTGATGTGATACTTGTCAATGGAACTCTTCACGAAGGAGACACGATTATCTTGGCTGGCACCGAGGGACCAATCGTCACACAGATCCGTGGTCTGCTTATGCCGAAGCCAATGAGAGAAATTCGGGTCAAGGTCAGTCAGTTTTGTTGCATCAATTAAAACAGTTCGGTCATTTCTAAGTACACTGGTCTTGCAAGTCTGGCTGTTGTTAATTGAACATAAAATATTGTTAAAAAAACTAACAAGAAAATCATCAATTTGATTGTTTAAGTGCTAGTGGTGCTCTCTAAATTTTTTTTAAAAAAACAGTTGACATAAATCATCTTTACAATAAAAAAATTCTGTCATATTGAAATTTTACACTTGTGTACCAGTCTGTCTAACTAATGGCACATTTAGCATAAGATCCTATAAGATTTCAAGGCTTACACTTAAGAGTAACCAGTTTGCCGGGTTTGCATGGTAACTATATAGGATGTTTTATTTAAGAAATGTAGTTGTTTTTAAACATTGATTTGTGTGAATGACAGTGACGTGATGTTGATTTGTGTAAATGACAGCGACGTGATGTTGATTTGTGTGAATGACAGCGACGTGATGTTGATTTGTGTGAATGACAGCGACGTAATGTTGATTTGTGTGAATGACAGCAACGTGATGTTGATTTGTGCGAATGACAGCAATGTGATGTTGATTTGTGCGAATGACAGCAACGTGATGTTGATTTGTACAAATGACAGCGACGTGATGTTGATTTGTGTGAATGACAGTGACGTGATGTTGATTTGTGTAAATGACAGCGACGTGATGTTGATTTGTGTGAATGACAGCGACGTGATGTTGATTTGTGTGAATGACAGCAACGTGATGTTGATTTGTGCGAATGACAGCAACGTGATGTTGATTTGTACAAATGACAGCGACGTGATGTTGATTTGTGTGAATGACAGCAACGTGATGTTGATTTGTGCGAATGACAGCAACGTGATGTTGATTTGTACAAATGACAGCGACGTGATGTTGATTTGTGTGAATGACAGCTACGTGATGTTGATTTGTGTGAATGACAGCTACGTGATGTTGATTTGTGCAAATGACAGCAACGTGATGTTGATTTGTACAAATGACAGCGAAGTGATGTTGATTTGTGTGAATGACAACTACGTGATGTTGATTTGTGTGAATGACAGCTACGTGATGTTGATTTGTGTGAATGACAGCAACGTGATGTTGATTTGTACAAATGACAGCGACGTGATGTTGATTTGTGTGAATGACAGCAACGTGATGTTGATTTGTGCGAATGACAGCAACGTGATGTTGATTTGTACAAATGACAGCGACGTGATGTTGATTTGTATGAATGACAGCTACGTGATGTTGATTTGTGTGAATGACAGCTACGTTTCATTTGTGTGAATGACAACGACGTGATGTTCATTTGTGTGAATGACAGACATGATGTTGATTTGTGTTAATGACAGCGACGTGATGTTGATTTGTGCGAATGACAGCGATGTGATGTTGATTTGTGCGAATGACAGCGACGTGATGTTGATTTGTGCGAATGACAGCGACGTGATGTTGATTTGTGCGAATGACAGCGACGTGCTGTTGATTTGTGCGAATGACAGCGACGTGATGTTGATTTGTGTGAATGACAGCGACGTGATGTTGATTACAGACGAACTTTGACCATCACAAGGAGGTGCAGGCAGCGCAGGGGGTCAAAATAATCGCCAAAGACCTTGAGAAGTCGCTTGCTGGTCTGCCCGTGTACGTCTCACATAGTGCAGAGGAGACAGAAATCTGGAAGGTACGAGTGAGCGGGCTGACCAGGCACCAGGAGCCATTGCAGGAACATTCTTAATAAGCCAGATTTTTAAGTTAATGTAAGTTTTGCCCTAACAGTGATTTGGTGTCCACAACTAGATGCTCTGTCGGGACACTTGTCACTGTGTCACACAGTGTCATCGCTGATAATGTGGTGTCTGTTTGTATCTAGAAAAATTCCTTAAATTTTAATCCATTTAAACTGCAAAATTTGTGTTTTATGATATGACTCAATATTTTAGTGAAATGTGCTCTCGAATTCTTGCTTTAAAATGGTATTTGTCGAAGCAACCTGATAAAAATAATCCACAACAATTTAGCCATGAATCTGTAGAAATATTGGTTGATTGTGACAACAGTGTTCCTTGTGATTAAGTAATTATTCATAATTAATAGTAGCTTAATAACTTAACTTTATAATGATATCAATGAATGCTAAAATTAACATGAATGTAAGCAAGCACCTACTTAAAATCACAGCTGAAAAGGTACACAGAACTAGTATCAGCAACTGACGCAAGCTTAAATATCAGCTAAAAATATGTTACAATAATTAAAGCTGATAAACATTTAAAACAAGTTTCTCTGGTTTGACAAATTCTTACTACTGATGCAATTTGTGTCCACCAGGAGGAGATAGCGAATGCGTTGAAGGACGTTCTCGCCTCCATTCGACTCCAGGAGCGGGGTGTGTATGTGCAAGCCTCCACCTTGGGTTCCCTTGAAGCCCTGCTTGAGTTCCTGCGAACCTCCAAGATCCCAGTAAGTCCCCTTTCCCTCTCCCTTGCACAGCTGTGGAAAGAGAACATTTTTGTTTCATTTTCATTGTTCAGTATTTCTTCATTTTGTATATAAAGTAACGGGCAGTTGTTATGACGGCCCAAAGCATTTACGTCTTCGCTGGTGCAAACCTTTTCAGTTGAATACGGTCTCAACTTCTTTGGGGAATATTAAGCCACGCTGCAACTGCTGCACAAACACTCTTTGTACACAAACATCCACCACTGTCTATAGCCAGGTATCCATTCATACAGCTGAGTGAACCATAGCCCTGCTGTGTGAACAAACGTGCCTTGGTTTTGAGGCAGGATAGAGAGAGGACGTGGACACAGAATAACCGACAAGAGAGTAGTGCTCCACCTTTGTGCCTATTGTAAGATCTTGTTGTTTGTCATCACCAGTGTCGGTGCTCACTTCTTGGCTGTAGTATACAGTATCAGTAACTGCATCTCCTCCTAGATGTCATGGTATGGTGGCTGTGTATTTTATGAAACACAACTACTTTTTGACCGAAGTAGATTGATTTACTTATTGTTAAGATTTGCTTTTTTCTACCCGTGCGGTGCTATAATAGGCTAAACTATACAGTTTTTCAATAACTTATGGTCCACCACAGTTTAGGGGGCTGAGATTTTTAAAAACAACACTTTTTGCCGAAAATTATTTCTTACTTTGTTGACAAGTTTGTATTTTTTTCAAGCCATTTAAAACTGGTAGTTTTGTGGTTGGTTAATATTTATGGTGTAAGAGAAATAGGATATTTCAGTCAGTAGCTGTGTGCGGAAAACACCAGTAGTTGAATACTTCGCTTTTAACTGATGATGGAATGAAGTGGCGACAGTCAATTGGCCAGTTTGTTTTGGTTTGTATAAGTTACATTTCATGTCGTGCATTTACTGTGGTGTGAGACCCTATGTTTAAGTGTACACAAGGATTAACGGCTCGGCTCGTCTTTGATGTCACCAGGTTTGTTGAGCAGTACGGGGGTACATACAAATATGACGTATGCCACTTGTTTCAGTACTGTGGCATCAACATTGGTCCCGTGCACAAGCGGGACATCATGAAGGCGTCTGTGATGTTGGAACACAATGACCAGTGAGTACAGGTCAACACTTATGTCATTACAATTATGTGTTCTTTTCCGACAGGGGCTGATTACATGGTGGTGTAACTGCCACATAACTGTGGCACATGAATCTATTGTTGTTATAATCTGTAGTGTAACTTATTGGTTATTAAAATTATATCCAGCTGATGCTGTTATCCTGTTTCGAAGCACTACTCATGACCTAGCTGTCCTGTGTCCACATATTTTCCATGGCCTAACTGTCCTGTGTCCACATATTTTTCATGGCCTAACTGTCCTGTGTCCACATATTTTCAATGGCCTAACTGTCCTGTGTCCACATATTTTCAATGGCCTAACTGTCCTGTGTCCACATATTTTCCCTGGCCTAACTGTCCTGTGTCCACATATTTTCAATGGCCTAACTGTCCTGTGTCCGCATATTTTCCATGGTCTAACTGTCCTGTGTCCGCATATTTTCCATGGCCTAACTGTCCTGTGTCCACATATTTTCCATGGCCTAACTGTCCTGTGTCCACATATTTTCCATGGCCTAACTGTCCTGCGTCCGCATATTTTCAATGGCCTAACTGTCCTGTGCCCACATATTTTCAATGGTCTAACTGTCCTGTGTCCACATATTTTCCATGGCCTAACTGTCCTGTGTCCACTATTTTCCATGGCCTAACTGTCCTGCGTCCGCATATTTTCAATGGCCTAACTGTCCTGTGTCCACATATTTTCCATGGCCTAACTGTCCTGTGTCCACATATTTTCCATGGCCTAACTGTCCTGTGTCCACATATTTTCCATGGCCTAACTGTCCTGTGTCCACATATTTTCAATGGCCTAACTGTCCTGTGTCCACATATTTTCCATGGCCTAACTGTCCTGCGTCCGCATATTTTCAATGGCCTTAACTGTCCTGTGTCCACATTATTTTCAATGGCCTAACTGTCCTGTGTCCACCTATTTTCAATGGCCTAACTGTCCACATATTTTTTCATGGCCTAACTGTCCTGTGTCCACATATTTTCAATGGCCTAACTGTCCTGTGTCCACATATTTTCAATGGCCTAATTTTTACCTATATTTTCCATGTTCTAGCTGTCCAATGTCCGGGCAATGTAAATGATTTAGCTGTCCTATGTCCAGGCACTATCCATAACCTAACTGACCTATGTCCAGGGACTGTTCTATGACCTGACCTAGCTATCCAGTGTACGGCCATGTGAGGCAGCTGTCCTGTGCCTGGAAATGCTGTCACCCAGTTGTCTTGCTAGTCACATAGCTGGGCGTCAGCTGTCACCTGTGAGCTGATTGTGTGCAGGTACGTTGTGACCTGTGATCTGACTATGTGCAGGTACGCTGTGACCTGTGTGACTATGTGCAGGTACGCTGTGACCTGTCACCTGACTGTGTATGCAGGTACGGTGTGACCTGACTGTGTGTGCAGGTACGCTGTGATCTGTGACTTGACTGTGTGTGCAGGTACGCTGTGACCTGTGAGCTGACTGTGTGTGCAGGTACGCTGTGATCTGTGACTTGACTGTGTGTGCAGGTACGCTGTGACCTGTGAGCTGACTGTGTGTGCAGGTACGCTGTGATCTGTGAGCTGACTGTGTGTGCAGGTACGCTGTGATCTGTGACTTGACTGTGTGTGCAGGTACGCTGTGACCTGTGAGCTGACTGTGTGTGCAGGTACGCTGTGATCTGTGACTTGACTGTGTGTGCAGGTACGCTGTGACCTGTGAGCTGACTGTGTGTGCAGGTACGCTGTGATCTGTGAGCTGACTGTGTGTGTAGGTACGCTGTGACCTGTGAGCTGACTGTGTGTGCAGGTACGCTGTGAGCTGACTGTGTGTGCAGGTACGCTGTGACCTGTGAGCTGACTGTGTGTGTAGGTACGCTGTGACCTGTGAGCTGACTGTGTGTGCAGGTACGCTATGACCTGACTGTGTGTAGGTACGCTGTGACCTGTGAGCTGACTGTGTGTGAAGGTACGCTGTGACCTGTGAGCTGACTGTGTGTGCAGGTACGCTATGACCTGACTGTGTGTAGGTACGCTGTGAGCTGACTATGTGTGCAGGTACGCTATGACCTGACTGTGTGTAGGTATGCTGTGAGCTGACTATGTGTGCAGGTACGCTGTGACCTGTGACCTGACTGTGTGTGCAGGTACGCTGTGATCCTGGCGTTTGACGTGAAGGTGGAGCGCGAGGCCCAGGAGATGGCGGACGGTCTGGGAGTGAAGATCTTCACCGCAGACATCATCTACCACCTGTTTGACAAGTTCATGGCCTACCGCGAGAAACTCAAGAAACAGAAACAGGACGAGTTCAAGGTGAGGAGGAGGAGGTGGGAATAGAAGGAGAGAGAGAGAGAGAGAGAGAGAGAGAGAGAGAGAGAGAGAGAGAGAGAGAGAGAGAGAGAGAGAGAGAGAGAGAGAGAGAGAGAGAGAGAGAGAGAGAGAGAGAGAGAGAGAGAGAGAGAGAGAGAGAGAGAGAGAGAGAGAGAGAGAGAGAGAGAGAGAGAGAGAGAGAGAGAGAGAGAGAGAGAGAGAGAGAGAGAGAGAGAGAGAGAGAGAGAGAGAGAGAGAGAGAGAGAGAGAGAGAGAGAGAGAGAGAGAGAGAGAGAGAGAGAGAGAGAGAGAGAGAAAGACACGCACAGACGCACAGACGCACAGACGCACAGACGCACAGACGCACAGACACAAAACCAGAGGGGGAGTGAGAGAGAGAGAGAGAGAGAGAGAGATAGAAATAAGGAACTAAGATTCATTTAGCAGTGTTTAATTTGTATCTTAATTTTACATACAAGTAAACCAAATAGAAATATAATTTGTAGAACTTTTAAATCAAGAACAACAAGTTTAAAAACAAGACTAGCTAACTATATAACTTTAAGGCAATTGCAACATCAGTTATGTTATTGAACTTAATTAGCAGAATACTACAAGGTAATTTATCCAGTGAAGTAACTGTGCTGAAAAAACTCACTATGGATTTAATTTACAGCAAGTTAATATTTTAACTTGACGATTAGTTGCATTCAAGATATACTATCCGTGACTTATGACAGACTACAGTGTTGAAATGTTTGCGTTGTTTGTAGTTTGTTGCAGTATTCCCGTGCAAAGTGCGCATTCTGCCTCAGTACATCTTCAATTCACGTGACCCGATTGTAGTCGGGGTCGTTGTTGAGGCAGGTTTTGTCAAGGTCGGCACGCCACTATGTGTACCAAGCAAAGAGGTGAGAAACATTCCTCTTGGTTTGCCAAATGTATTTAGAAAGAAACAACCTGCAGACATCTGTTTCCCTGAAACATTATAAGTTTCCGCAGCGCTTGTAATGAATATTAAGAGTGGGCTTAAAAATCCGATATTTTATCCACTATGAGGTTGCCCGCTAGTGTGGAGTATATTCCCCAGGGGGCAGCACATGTTTCACGTAATGTGTGTTTGCTGAGAGAGGGCGCCACATTTGGCCAGTGGGGAGCTTGTGCCGCCCCCTGGAGGTACTGATGATAGTTTCTGGGTAGTTTTATGTACAAGTGTTAGTGTTAAGGTTAGCTTGTAGTTTTGTGTACAAGTGTTAAGGTTAGCTTGTAGTTTTATGTACAGGTGTTAATGTTAAGGTTAGTTTGTAGTTTCATGTACAAGTGTTAGTGTTAAGGTTAGCTTGTAGTTTTATGTACAAGTGTTAAGGTTAGCTTGTAGTTTTGTGTACAAGTGTTAAGGTTAGCTTGTAGTTTTGTGTACAGGTGTTAGTGTTAAGGTTAGCTTGTAGTTTTGTGTACAAGTGTTAAGGTTAGCTTGTAGTTTATGTACAGGTGTTGATGTTAAGGTTAGCTTGTAGTTTTGTGTACAAGTGTTAGTGTTAAGGTTAGCTTGTAGTTTTGTGTACAAGTGTTAGTGTTAAGGTTAGACGTATGTACAAGTGTTAGTGTTAAGGTTAGCTTGTAGTTTTATGTACTATTGTTAAGGTTAACTTGTAATTTTATGTACATGTACAAGTGTTAAGGTGAGCTTGTAGTTTTATGTACAGGTGTTAGTGTTAAGGTTAGCTTGTAGTTTTATGTACTAATGTTAAGGTTAACTTGCAATTTTATGTACATGTACAAGTGTTAAGGTTAGCTTGTAGTTTTATGTACAACTGTTAAGGTTAGCTTGTAGTTTTGTGCACAAGTGTTAGTGTTAAGGTTAGACATGTGTTAGTGTTAAGGTTAGCTTGTAGTTTTGTGCACAAGTGTTAGTGTTAAGGTTAGCTTGTAGTTTTGTGTACAAGTGTTAAGGTTAGCTTGTAGTTTTGTGTACAAGTGTTAGTGTTAAGGTTAGACTTATGTACAAGTGTTAGTGTTAAGGTTGATTTGTAGTTTCATGTACAACTGCTAGTGTTAAGGTTAGCTTGTAGTTTTATGTACAGGTGTTAGTGTTAAGGTTAGCTTGTAGTTTTATGTACTAATGTTAAGGTTAACTTGCAATTTTATGTACATGTACAAGTGTTAAGGTTAGCTTGTAGTTTTATGTACAACTGTTAAGGTTAGCTTGTAGTTTTGTGCACAAGTGTTAGTGTTAAGGTTAGACATGTGTTAGTGTTAAGGTTAGCTTGTAGTTTTGTGCACAAGTGTTAGTGTTAAGGTTAGCTTGTAGTTTTGTGTACAAGTGTTAAGGTTAGCTTGTAGTTTTGTGTACAAGTGTTAAGGTTAAGGTTAGACTTATGTACAAGTGTTAGTGTTAAGGTTGATTTGTAGTTTCATGTACAACTGCTAGTGTTAAGGTTAGCTTGTAGTTTTATGTACAGGTGTTAGTGTTAAGGTTAGCTTGTAGTTTTATGTACTAATGTTAAGGTTAACTTGCAATTTTATGTACATGTACAAGTGTTAAGGTTAGCTTGTAGTTTTATGTACAACTGTTAAGGTTAGCTTGTAGTTTTGTGCACAAGTGTTAGTGTTAAGGTTAGACATGTGTTAGTGTTAAGGTTAGCTTGTAGTTTTGTGCACAAGTGTTAGTGTTAAGGTTAGCTTGTAGTTTTGTGTACAAGTGTTAAGGTTAGCTTGTAGTTTTGTGTACAAGTGTTAGTGTTAAGGTTAGACTTATGTACAAGTGTTAGTGTTAAGGTTGATTTGTAGTTTCATGTACAACTGCTAGTGTTAAGGTTAGCTTGTAGTTTTATGTACAGGTGTTAGTGTTAAGGTTAGCTTGTAGTTTTATGTACTAATGTTAAGGTTAACTTGCAATTTTATGTACATGTACAAGTGTTAAGGTTAGCTTGTAGTTTTATGTACAACTGTTAAGGTTAGCTTGTAGTTTTGTGCACAAGTGTTAGTGTTAAGGTTAGCTTGTAGTTTTGTGTACAAGTGTTAAGGTTAGCTTGTAGTTTTGTGTACAAGTGTTAGTGTTAAGGTTAGACTTATGTACAAGTGTTAGTGTTAAGGTTGATTTGTAGTTTCATGTACAACTGCTAGTGTTAAGGTTAGCTTGTAGTTTTATGTACAAGTGTTAAGGTTAGCTTGTAGTTTTATGTACAAGTGTTAAGGTTAGCTTGTAGTTTTATGTACAAGTGTTAAGGTTAGCTTGTAGTTTTATGTACAAGTGTTAAGGTTAGCTTGTAGTTTTATGTACAAGTGTTAAGGTTAGCTTGTAGTTTTATGTACAAGTGTTAAGGTTAGCTTGTAGTTTTATGTACAAGTGTTAAGGTTAGCTTGTAGTTTTATGTACAAGTGTTAAGGTTAGCTTGTAGTTTTATGTACAAGTGTTAAGGTTAGCTTGTAGTTTTATGTACAAGTGTTAAGGTTAGCTTGTAGTTTTATGTACAAGTGTTAAGGTTAGCTTGTAGTTTTAGAAGGTGTCATTAGACATTTACATGTTGTTGTTCAGGGAGAGGCACCAGACAGGCACTAACACAAGCCAGTGGCAAACCCCAAATTACGAACACTTTTCTGTGTAGCCAAATACATTTTCTGACTCATTTTGCGTGTGTGTTTTATACAAATGTGATGTTATGAGAGTGAAAAAGCATCAAGTAGAACACTGTTGTAGAATTTGGGAAAGGAAATGAGTACTATATACTAATGAAGATATGTTTAAACCAGACCGTACAATTCCATGTAGATGTGCGGATGTTACATGTGACATGAATTAATTAATTATCATTTTAATGGTCTTAAATTGTTGCTTGTAGTTCCTGTACATTGGACGTGTGACGAGTCTAGAGTTGAATCACAAGCCCCTGGAGAAGGCAGTCAAAGGACAAGAGGTCTGTATCAAGATCGAGCCAACGTCCGGGGAAACACCAAAGATGTTCGGGCGCCACTTTGAGCACACAGACATGGTGGTCAGCAGAGTAAGTGTCTCCAGTGGCCAGTTGTAGGGACAGTCTCACGTGTATCACCCCACAAACAGGGCCATTATGAATATAGTTGTCAAGAACATGTCCAGTTAATTTTGTGATTTTGATAGATGTCGTCTTTGTATGCCGGGGGGGAGACACTGCCGACTCTTAAGATAAACTCAGCCAATATGATCACATGGCGCAAAGGTCCAGTGGTGTGGGAAGTTGGTGGCGTAGTTAGGTATTTGAACACGCAATACCGGTGAGCCATTTGTGAGACTGGATGAATGGGTAATTATATTGGGATTTCTGGAACTCAATGAGGATGTCTTGGAATTAGACCATCGGTCTCCGCTGTTGTCATGGGTGACTGGCAAAATCAGTTACTACATTGATTCAGCTAACTTCTATACAGCGGGTAGATCTGCCAAAGGTGGTGCTTATATGTTCAATATATCTGGCATGCGGGATGACAGAAACGCATACACTATAATCACATCTTTCATTGTCCAGTTAGTTTTCCTGAAAGAGGTTATTCAAACTAGTAAAGTGCATGCCTGTGCAAATTCATATACGAGTCAAAATGACCTCATTTAGTTGCAAGTGGTACTTTTATAATCAGAAATTGCTAGCATTAACACGTGTTCACTTGTGAAGTTCGTCAGTTTATCGATTTATTTATTTTCCTCTTGATATACGATCATCAAAACTAACACAAAATTTGTATTGCTCAGGCTCAACGTATTTCTTAGTAGTATTATTGGTTTTGAACCGTTTTCAGTATTGGACCATTTTTACTGTTAACTGCAAAAAACATCTCTAACTGATGTAAAGGTCTTCAGAGATGGGATTAAAGTTGCAAAGGTCTTCAGAGATGGGATTAAAGTTGCAAAGGTCTTCAGAGATGGGATTAAAGTTGCAAAGGTCTACAGAGATGGGATTAAAGTTGCAAAGGTCTCAGAGATGGGATTAAAGTTGCAAAGGTCTACAGAGATGGGATTAAAGTTGCAAAGCTAAGAGATGTTAAATTGCGGCTTCAGAGATGGGATTAAAGTTGCAAAGGTCTTCAGAGATGTGATTAAAGTTGCAAAGGTCTACAGAGATGGGATTAAAGTTGCAAAGGTCTTCAGAGATGGGATTAAAGTTGCAAAGGTCTTCAGAGATGGGATTAAAGTTGCAAAGGTCAAAAATTTTCAGAGATGGGATTAAAGTTGCAAAGGTCTACAGAGATGGGATTAAAGTTGCAAAGGTCTTCAGAGATGTGATTAAAGTTGCAAAGGTCTACAGAGATGGGATTAAAGTTGCAAAGGTCTTCAGAGATTGGATTAAAGTTGCAAAGGTCTACAGAGATGGGATTAAAGTTGCAAAGGTCTTCAGAGATTGGATTAAAGTTGCAAAGGTCTACAGAGATGGGATTAAAGTTGCAAAGGTCTACAAAGATGTATTTACGAGATTAAAGTTGCAAAGACGGTGAAGGAAAGATGTTGGAAATCTGCTGGACTTTGCTGGAGACATCAGGATGTTAACTTGGTTCAACAGGTCACGTCATACTGCCTGTGATGTAGGTCACGTCATACTGCCTGTGATGTAGGTCACGTCATACTGCCTGTGATATAGGTCACGTCATACTGCCTGTGATGTAGGTCACGTCATACTGCCTGTGATGTAGGTCACGTCATACTGCCTGTGATGTAGGTCACGTCATACTGCCTGTGATGTAGGTCACGTCATACTGCCTGTGATGTAGGTCACGTCATACTGCCTGTGATGTAGGTCACGTCATACTGCCTGTGATGTAGGTCACGTCATACTGCCTGTGATGTAGGTCACGTCATACTGCCTGTGATGTAGGTCACGTCATACTGCCTGTGATGTAGGTCACGTCATACTGCCTGTGATGTAGGTCACGTCATACTGCCTGTGATGTAAACCACTTGGCATTACATGAACTGATACAACAGCCGACCTCAAGAATTTATGTTGTTGCTTTATTTTGGTGTGGGTACTTTTCAACACCAGGTGGTGTCCAGCACAGAATGGCCATATTCATATATGGTCAGATGCAAATTACAGTGTGGAACCAATAATTTAGATAAGAAATTGGTGATTAAATAAATGTGGTGTCCACTTTTTAGGACAGGAGTGTTTATGGGCATAGCTTTATAATAGAGACCCGTCCACCCGTCATTTGGACGGGTAAAAACGAATATGGACGTGTAGAAATATGGGTGGATGGGTGGTGGATGGGTAAAAAAATGAAGGAGCAAAAAAAAGGTCTTTCAAAATCATAGAGTTTGTTAGTTATGTCTTGAAAGTGAGTGAAAATGTGTGTTTATAGTCCATTTCAGGTCATCAGACACATTTAAAAGTTTGTCAACTGGTTTAACAGTTAACATCCATGTGTCCACCAAAACATGTGTGACTGGCAATAGTTTTATCCTGCATAAAGCCCTGTTTATGGGTCATTAACAGTTGTTGAATTGTTTTGATCCACACAGAGTTTGTGAAAGAAAGAAAAGGGTCAAGTCCTGCATACTGTTTATACATACATCATGGCTACATATAAATGGCACAACCGTAGTAATAGAAACAAATTGCAAAAATTATAATGATGGTTATTAACATAGTTACTAATCCATCACACGTACCATGCCATAATGAGCACTGCTGTATACCTACATAATGATACAACTTAAAGTACAAATTCGGGGCGGTTATAAGGATCAGCACACTGTGTTTGAATAGGTAATTGTTGACAGCTGTGAACGACCACTTAGTAGATTAAATTGACACCAGACAACATACCTGTAAACAACATACCTGTAAACAAATATCTTCCGAAGGTGCTATATTCAAGCAGTATGTTAATATTACTGTGATTTGTTATATAGTTTTTATTGATACAAAAATAATACACTGACACTTCCAACATTAACATGCAATCATTTCTTGTGAAATACTGCTGAACCGGCTAAAAATGGACATACGACACGTGTAGTGTTTTATAAAATCTCTGATTCATCTCCTGTATAGTTTTTATCAATACGAAAAAGGCATAATTTACCTACTGACATTTCTAATATTAGCTTGCCAAAGTTTGATGAAATACTGTGAACTGATGTAAAATGGAAACACAACGTATGTTTTATGGTATGTATAGAATAAAATTACAGGTATATTTTTGGATGACACTGGGGTATTCATGCATTGACGCCACCTGCAGTGTGGACATCCCTCCTGGTGACACATTTAGCAACCACCTCCAACAGAGGACATGGTGAAGCCTCGCGATTGTTTACGCCATTGTTTACGGGCGTGAGCAGAAACGCCAAGAGTCATGGCCCTCGCCTCATTTCCCGCAGACGGGACAGCGCGACTCTTGTAGTCTTGTTGCTTCATTAGGCCGTGTGGAAAAAAGTTGTAGTTTCTCATCAGCATTTCCATTTAAAATCCATCTATCTGTGTGTCCCATAGCTTGAGTGCAATAGAGGCCACTGAATGATGAATCTTGACACGCAGGTTTTCAACACTTCTCTATCCTCGGCTGTTCTAGTCGGTTGATTGAAGCTGAGCCCTGTCAATTCTTTGATATTGTCAATCCATGGTTTAGCTGGTCTTTCTGTCTTTCTTGACCCATCAGTTCCTCCCTGCAGGATGGTGTTAGGCAAGCTTCCTCCATCTGATCACATGACCAAACCACTGTAACTTGTGTAAGGACTAGGCACTCAATATTTAATTTCTTAGCTATAATTATTGCTCTGGTTATTTTTATATAAGTATATCTGTAAATACATGTTTAGAACCTTGTCTTCTTGTTGCTGTGTTAAGTTGTGAAGTACAGCGTTGTTTCACATCAGTGCTCATAGCATGTTCAGCATTTTAAAATATAAAACTGTTTTATGTATATTTAGTGTAAGACACATGTACAATTAAAACAAAGTGGACGATGTAAAAATATTACAATAATTTAACATTACAGTGTATTTTTAAAATTAAATATTTGTTCTGAACATGTGTTTCAGTGTAGTAAATGAAAGTTACCATTCAAACCAGTCCAAAAGAATTTTAATATGGCTTGGCCACCACAATGTAACAAATACGCTTAATACTCATCTGAAATTATTCATTGCATCCCCTTTGATAATCCTCGACACCTCTAGCAGCATACTAAAAGAAAAATGGCATTTACGTTTTGAGGACGTTCTGATGAGAAACCAGGGTTTTGTTTCAAACGTCCTTAAGGGTTGGAGACGCGCTTGACTAAGTTCGAGCATTGACTCTGTGACCCATACAATGCACAGCTATGTTAAGTGGTCATGTCTCTGTCGCATGACATTAATGTCGGGCCCAAAGTTTGCCTCTACCGACGTCATTAGCATCGGCGTGGGAAGGCGCCCCACTTTGTACGGTTTGTTCACCGTCATGCAAATTGTGATGCGTTTCCTGTGTTGCACATGTATGTGCCATGTACACATGCATTCCTGTCGGAAAATGTCGGCTTAATTTTTCTCCCATGTGTGCCTGAAATATATTAGTCCTGGAAACTTTTGTCAAAGGTCTTTGCAATGCAAATTAGTTTTGAGGGTCTAAAACCTGTCTTAGTGAAACTGCCAATTCAGCTTGTAACATTTGTAACATAAGAAATAGTGGATACTTTATGGATTTGCTTTTGCAAAATTAATTTGAAACGAAAGGTCTGAACAAATTACTTTAGTGTGTATTTAGTTGTGGATGAACAATGGCACATTTATTTGGATCAAGTTTGGTGTGATCCGTGTTCTGTGTGGATGAACAATGGCACATTTATTTGGATCAAGTTTGGTGTGATCCGTGTTCTGTGTGGATGAACAATGGCACATTTATTTGGATCAAGTTTGGTGTGATCCGTGTTCTGTGTGGATGAACAATGGCACATTTATTTGGATCAAGTTTGGTGTGATCCGTGTTCTGTGTGGATGAACAATGGCACATTTATTTGGATCAAGTTTGGTGTGATCCGTGTTCTGTGTGGATGAACAATGGCACATTTATTTGGATCAAGTTTGGTGTGATCCGTGTTCTGTGTGGATGAACAATGGCACATTTATTTGGATCAAGTTTGGTGTGATCCGTGTTCTGTGTGGATGAACAATGGCACATTTATTTGGATCAAGTTTGGTGTGATCCGTGTTCTGTGTGGATGAACAATGGCACATTCATTTGGATCAAGTTTGGTGTGATCCGTGTTCTGTGTGGATGAACAATGGCACATTCATTTGGATCAAGTTTGGTGTGATCCGTGTTCTGTGTGGATGAACAATGGCACATTCATTTGGATCAAGTTTGGTGTGATCCGTGTTCTGTGTGGATGAACAATGGCACATTCATTTGGATCAAGTTTGGTGTGATCCGTGTTCTGTGTGGATGAACAATGGCACATTCATTTGGATCAAGTTTGGTGTGATCCGTGTTCTGTGTGGATGAACAATGGCACATTCATTTGGATCAAGTTTGGTGTGATCCGTGTTCTGGATATTAATGTTACAGCCAGATGGTGTGATTGGTCATTGACTTGTGCCATATTTGCCCTTTAGGTGGGGTCAATATATCTGCCCACTCAATCACGGTGACCATATCCAACTATTTCAGAAACAGTAGCTATTAGGACGGTGACATGTAAATGGGTCGCATGAAAAATGGGTAAAACATAAACCAGTTCACAACCACAAGATACAGCAGATGATAAAACACCATTTCGCCTGACGTGCGTGCATGTTGGGGTGATGTAATCTGCTGTCACCCCCCCCCCCGTGTATGCAACCCCACCAGATAAAGGCACACATAACGTGAACACACATTCCCGAGTGCGTAATTACACGTTTGGACGCGTGTGTGCACGCTTGCCACCTCTGTAATTTGGCTGGTGATAGACGTGATCGGTGTGGTTGATCTGCGCCTGCCATTTGCCATTGTTGCCATGTCGTTTAGCAATAATGTTGTGGTTTGCGATTCAATCAGTGAATGTGTACTTGACCACATGGGGGCTCAGTACGACATGTAATACCGTCATTGTGACCTGCCGGGGTCATGTCACTTGTAATCAACATGACCTCTAGAGGGGGGTGTCAGGAATGCGTGTGGTATAATTACAGGGGAAAGTGGGGAATAAAGAGGGAAAGGGTGAATGCTATTTTGAGGGACTGGGATGTTACAAGGAGTTGGTTTGAGGAAAGGGCGAAGATGGGGTGTAGTAGATCTGATGGAACTGCACAGAACTGTTTGGAGTTCATCACAGATAATAGGGCTACAGTAGGCCAGGGTTTTTTTCAAGGTCATGAACGCATCTGAAATCTGATACCGGTGACACTCTGTAATTGCTATAGTTCAACCGTCAAATTGTGCATGCTGAGAATAGCACACGGACAAAGAGTGGATTCGGAAGTTGCATCTGGAAAACGATGGCGGCTTTGTGATGGCTGTCGAGGTCGGAACCTGTAGATTTCGGGACGGATATCTGTGCATTTTGGTCCATTTTGGTGAGAGACTATGAGACATCTGTTGGTGTATTTTTGGGTCTGACTGTATTCATCCTTAGGAAGATGATGGACAAAAACGCACCATTAAATATAAGCATTAAGCTTCACTCTGAGCAAATGTTTGCTGCTGACATTGTGACATCGATGAAGCAAACGTTACCACTAGACACACGTGAAAGAGAATGAAGGGCCCATGTGGTCATCATATTATAAGGACACTTGATGAATATTCACATAACTCGATGCGATCAAATGTCATAAACTGATGACATGATACTAACTCCAGCCAATGAGCTTGTATGCAACTACAAGAATTTAATAATAGCATACTAATTATAATAGACCATAACATGCAACTATATGTACACAGCCCTGTTGGAAAAACTGGAAAAAGGGTGGTGGTGTCTGAATGCCAAATCAAGCTATCCAGTGACTGAATAGCTTTGACAACAATGTTTTTAACATGTCCTGTTGATGCAGTTATACATGGCCATGATGTCGGGTTTAGTTTATTTGACAGATTGTTAGGTGCTGAAATAAACTAGTTTGACAAGAATTTGGAAAAATTGGTCCACTATAAGCTGAAAATCGGGGTAGGATTCCACGAGTGATTGGTGATACGAATGTATGCTTGATTTTAAGATATTTGGCCTGAGCACACATAATGTGGGTTTCATGTCGAGTGATTGGTTGGTTTTTGCGATGGTTGCAGATGAAATGGATACACTGACAAGACTAAGACGGTCGTCCCTTCATATCCTCACGCTTGGAATGTTATTGTGTTGTAATATTCTGTCAGTTCGTATCCGGTGTTGTGTTTTTGATATCCAATGTTGACAGTGTCTGGAAAATGGAGGGCAGCTGGGTTGGTAGAACAGGGGGCACAGATAAGCACTGCGTAATTGCTTGGTGCTGAGTTGGACCCAGAAATATGGTCTCCTTGTAATCCCATTCTTGTGCATTATTTGTACACCAGGCATTGGGGTTAACAAAATAGAATTAAATTTCATTCCCGAATTGGAATTGACCATTGGTTCCAATTCCAAATTGGAATTTATTTTTGTAAGGAAATTATGAATAAAATCAACATGATAATTGTGATCTTGTCAGTTGATAACAATTGCTTGCCTTTGTTGAGCGCGGTGACATTGAGAGGTTAGCGTAGTTCTTCAGCCATTGCAAAACTATTGGTTAAACCACCATGGGTTTCCGATGTGAATATTGCTTATATTTGTTGTAGATAAGTCGCGAATCTATAGACGCTGTGAAGGAATACTTCCGTGATGAAATGACGAAGGCCGACTGGCAACTTATGGTGGAGTTGAAGAAGACATTTGAAATCATATGATCAGTGAAGCGTGTCAAGTTCACTCAAGCATGACAGTGATAACCGAGGGCCTTGTAATGATCCAGTGATATGTAATGTACATTTTTAATGTCGAATGAGGATATGTTAAGAAATGACCTTTACTGATTACGCCATTTGTTGAATAGCGCCAATAGTACACATTGTAGAGTTCTTTGTGAGCATCTTGATATAAGTGACACTGTTTTTAAAGATGTACACAACAATTATCTACAGTGAAGTAGTTATGTTAATGTCTGTGACATTCTTTTGTCTGGAGAATGCTTTGAGCTTTTTTGAATAGCGAGGGGGGCCTTTCATTTCAACTTGAATTAAATTTGCTTTTTGATATTGGTGCTTATCATCGGTTGATATCTAGGGATTTGTGTTTGATTACAGTGAAGGAAAAAGTGGGTTAGTTTGGATGTCATGAATATAAAACCAGTATGAAGACATCACTGAATGTGCATGTCCAATTGAATAAGCTACATGTGGCGAGTAATGTAACGACATGTTACGACGAGTAATGGTGAGTGTACGAATTCGTGTATAATACATGCAAGATTCACTGCTCGCGCTGACCATTTTGGGGAACACCCATCAGCAGTGGATTGTGTATACAGTGTATCGTCATTAGCCGGTTAGTCGCATACAGTGTGGCTCGCTATAGAGAAATAAACAACGTGTATTTATGTCGGTGTTTGTGTCAGTGAAATCGCATTCGTTTTGTTTCTGTACCAAAATAGCTGTCCCCGGCCCGTGCTTCATCGTAGAAATGATACTTGGGGCACTTGAGGTCGAACTAGTGTTCCGATTTGCGCCGTGCGCTTGAAATGAGCAATGTAATTGCGCACATGAATGGAAGCGGAAGCAGTGTTTAGGCCTAAGACTAACTCTAAGTGCGCTGAAATATACTGTTTTAAATTAAACTCCTGGGATTATGTGGCATGATGGAATTATCTCATGGATGTATTAAATTTATGCAAAATATGTTTTAACCAAATTCAGGTGAGCCTGACTTCTATGCAAGTGGGGTTCACAATATTTAGCAAGTGCTTCAGACTACGTAGTTTACGGTAATTAGTCTATTAATGTATTCTTGTGACCAATTGAGTCTATTTTTTTAAAGAAAATCTAACTCTTGTTCATAAACGTGATCTTTATTTTAACACCTTGCACTAGTTATACTCCAGCGAAGACATTGCACATTGCGGTTGAAAACACACGAACACTGTACTTGTGCGTAAATACTGAAGTGAAGACATTGATGCACAACGTCAACGAACAGGAAGTTGCATGTCTGGATAAACCATAATTTACGTAAATGTGTTTACCTTCCTGCCAATGTGTGACTTTCAAAAGTAACATTGATTTACTGGATGATTTTAATTCGACCGAAGTTTTATTTTATCTTCGCGCCAGCAATCACTCAAATGTTGCTAAAGCGGCGCCTCATTTCCTGTCGTCGTTGAGTCATGTTCGCTACCTTGTTGTCGATTGCCACCTACGAGCATCCTCCATTTCCGGTTTGCAGTGCGCAGCTGCCGTCAACAAAAGAATAAAATAATGGCTCAACACCTCGCGACACTGGCTACACTTCGTACAAATCTGTCCGGTAGTTTGCCGAACACAGAATGTTGCACGTCCGGAAAGGTGTTCCTACTGTTATTTTAAGATGCTATCTCGGCCGAGTGTGAAACTAACACGTTCCTCGCCGGGCATGTGTCAAGATTATTTGGAATGTGAGAGAAACGCATTCCTAGGAAGTTTGGGCAAAGAATAATTTACTAGTCTTTTATTCAAACAATTTTGTTTAATTCGGAGGTACGTATGCTATTTCCCAACAAACAATTTACGTTATCAGAACGTTACATAGAAGCTATAATAAGGTTACCGTGTAACGTTGCGATAACAATTGAAAGTTTTATCCGTCAGGGTAACCTAACACACACACACACACACACACACACACACACACACACACACACACACACACACACACACACACACACACACACACACACACACACACACACACACACACACACACACACACACACACACACACACACACACACATCACACACACACACACACACACACACACACACACACACACACACACACACACACACACACACACACACACTACATATATATATACTGTATATATATACAATGATATACACTATATATACAAATGTATATATATATATAATATATAAACAATATATATATATATTATATATATATATATATATATATGTATATTATCACAACATAATTGTATATCATATATAACCATAGTAGTCGTGGATCTCACATTGCATATATGCACTATAGCCACATGTATTCATATATCGATTAGTATACAACTGATATATCATGTTCGCTCGGATGTCCTCTAGATTTTTCATCTATTGAGGGTTTCCAGGTGGTGATACACAGTGTCCATCGGTCATCTCGTATCCTGCTGACGTGCCCTACCCAGGTCCACTTCCGTCTTCTGACTTGTTCAATCACGTCTGTGAACTTTGGTCTTTTCTCTTGTTGTGTGTTATCCAAAAGTCATATGTATTTCTCCCTTTCGAATCACAGCACGCGCCAATGCAAACACAGGCCCTGATGAACAGACACGAACCAAATGATGCGTGACCATTGTTCACGCGCCAAAGTTAGCATAAACGAACATGTAATTTAATTTTTAATCATTACACTGAAATGTGATCGACAGGTAACATTCTTGCAAACTGCGTATTATAGACTCAAAAATCAAACTAGCTGGTTCATTTTGAATGGAACGAGAAAATATGTTAAACATAATCGAATAGCATATTCCGCCATATCTAACGTTATGGCGGAATTAACCAAGTCTATATCAAAATGAAGTAAAAACCCAGCAACAGTATTTGTCCACGGCTGCGGTCTAAAATCAGCCAAATTCAACGGGAAAACGACGGAACTGCTGCACAGAAAGCAGGCGGTTAGTAGTTACAAGTGAATGTCCAGTCTATTTTTGACAAACGCAAGCTCATGATCGGCTTGACATTATTCGCCAAGACCCGTAACATTAATTCACTTTAATGTCGTATACATCGTACAACTCACGATCGCCTCTAAAATATGTGAAGAAAAGATTGTCACAAAATACACCGTAAAACCATTTTTGTCAAACAAAGGGCTCTTAAAAGACCCTGTAATAATACTCTCAGAAAACGATAATATCATATCAAACCAAATCTCTGTTGCGAGTACCCTGAACGAGTTCTTTGTAAATGCCGCCCAAGACATATCATCTGTACCTATCCCGGATGACATATTAAACCACCCCAGCATCCAAAAAATAACAGACCACATCCCTGCTCCTACTGCTTTTGATTTTAGTCCCGTCACCTCTGAGATCATATATACTTTCATCACTAAATCTAACTAAAAACAACCACTGGGGTCGATGGCATCCCTGCAAAAATCATAAAATGTTGCAGTAAAACAATTTCGGAACCACTTGCAAAATTAATAAACCTCTCATTTGCGACCTCAGCCTTCCCAAACAGACTTAAAGAAGCGCAAGTCATCCCGCTGTATAAGAAAAAAGATCCTTTAGACAAGCAAAATTACAGACCGATTAGCATTCTCCCGTTCATCTCTAAGCTATTTGAAAAGGCCATCAACTCCCAATTAAGCACTCATTTTGAGAATATGTTCAACCCTTTCCTCGGTGCTTTCAGGCCGGGCATGGGGTGTCAGTCCACTCTATTGAGACTAGTAGAGGATTGGCGCAAGGCAATTGACAGCCATAAGTATGTCGCAGCCATTCTCATGGACTTGACAAAGGCCTTTGATTGCCTCCTCACAGCCTGCTCTTAGGTAAACTCAATGCTTATGGCCTTTCTGATAAATCATGCAGTTTAGTTAGTAATTATCTCAGCAACAGGAAACAGCGAGTGAAATTAGGACCTCACTACAGTGAGTGGGCTGACATCGTCAGAGGTGTACCCCAAGGCTCTATTCTTGGCCCTCTTCTTTTCAATGTTTTTATTAATGATATTTTTCACTTTTTGGATAAGTCCTCTCTCTACAATTATGCTGATGATAACACCCTGTCTTATGCTCACTCAAATTCTGACACTCTCATTCACACCTTGCAACAAGATTGTACTTCTACATTACAGTGGTTCAATATCAACCAGATGAAGGCTAACCCATCAAAATTCCAAGCAATTAGCTTCGGCAAGAGGGGAACAAGGGACATAACAAATTTTACTTTTGAAAAGACTACCATTCACTGTGAAAACTCTGTTGTCCTTCTCGGCATTGAGATTGATCATTCGTTAACTTTTAACACACATATCGCTAACATCTGCAAAAAGGCAGCTAGACAGTTAGCGGTCTTTAAACGTCTCGGTCATCTCCTTACTCGACAAGGGAAACTTGCAATTTTCAAATCATTCATAACATCAAACTTCAACTACTGTCCTTTGATCTGGCATTTTTGTAGCCAATCTAGCACCAAAAAACTTGAAAAAATTCAGGAGAGAGCACTTCGATTTATTTACAATGATTATTCATCCACGCATCATGACCTTTTAAAGACCGCTAACACCGAACACCTCCACGTTAAAAGGATAAAAGAAATGGCATGCGAAGTATTCAAAATTGCAAATAATATTTCTCCAAGTTTTATTCAAAATCTCATCATGCGAAAATGTTCCCAGTATTACATGCGAAAGGATAACACTGCAGTTGTCCCTAAGGCAAACACGTCTAAATGTGGACTTAAATCATTTGTTCATGATGGGCCCCGGATCTGGAACAGCCTGCCAAATGAAATGCGAAAAATAGTAAACTACGGCGAGTTTCGCAGACTGATCCGGAATTGGGATGGCCCATCATGCAATTGTTCTATATGCAGGTAAACAGCTAACATGTGTGTCGCCATGCCAATATTATGAATATAGCTTTCATTGTATACATGCAATATGGATATGTGTAAAATATTGTAAAGCCTTAATTTATTCTATTTATTGTAATGTTTGAAAGTATTTTTTTATTTAATAAGTTTAGTCAAATAATCACAGAAATATGTTTTAATGTCTTAAATTATTTAAATTAGTTTTATATATATACATATCATATATTCTATACATTTTAACTTATACTTATGCTAATGTCTTAAATTATATATTATTTTACTCTATTTTAACTAATATACTTTGCATGTTTTATGTACCATTTTCAATCGCTATGATTGCCCAAAGTGAAAAAACAAAACAAAAAACATATTATTATTATACATGCATGTATTATTTATTTTGTACTCATTACACGTATTTTATATGTTTTATTGCTGTCATTTTAAATACTCTGTATGTTTTTGTATGTTTTATGTCTCGTTGCTTTACACTTGTTTGTCGTAAAAATTGCTCAGATGAGCTAATGTTATCAATTCACATGTAACCGACGTTAAATAAAGCTTCTTGTATCTTGTATCTTGTACAGGTGAAATGCAAAATGTAACCACACAAAAAGCAAACCCGTTGGCACCAATATCACTTAGTTAACATTCTAATTGCAACAGGCACAAAACTCCTGCATTTTATGCAACGATATCTTCTTCGAGACGGAAGAACATGAAAATACGTAAAGAGCGGGTGATCAGACTCAGCATCGACAACTCGAGCTTTCTTCAGGATTGCATGGTCGATCATTTGGGACAGCATTGGTGTAGGTAAACCAATGATCTTGGCAGCAACGTGTGAGATTTTTAGAAGCCTGGTACGGTTACTCACGGAAAGAGCAGGATAGTAACACGTACTGCAATACATTACGAGAGGCTCAATGATGCTACGGTAGAGACGGAGAAGTTTTGGGTGAACGTTGAAAGCTCGCAACTTTCGAAGAACGTGCATATCCATACTTATGCGAGTGTTTATGTCACGATGTTGTGTATTTTCTGACATTTGATAAACATTGCTATCACGACTGTCACGTAGACTGTCAACTACCGAGTGATCCTGTCGGGAAAGTCCTTGAATTACAGACAGAAGACAGAGAACAGACATATAATCCAGACTTTCGAAATTATCAAAAGAATAGACTCGGTCAACCAGGACTGCAGATGTTCACAGTGCCCATCAAAGCAGATGTTCAAAAAAGCCAGTGGTACAACAAGAGGGCACAGTGAAAAACTCCAAACCCAGAGAGCAACTGGCTACAGACACCACTTCTTCTCGACCAGAGTGGTTAAAATGTGGAACTCTCTGTCAGACGACACAGTTCAGGCCAGGACAGTGAAAGAACTGAAGTCACGCCTCCGAAGAGATTGGAGAGGCCATCCCGACCTGTACAACTATAATTTTTCAAATTAACCCGCCTTGACAAACCGGATTTTAAAAAAACATATGAAAAAATACACCAATAGAGAACTGCAACAACAGAAAATTAATCTTGAGACGGTCTCAATGCTCAGTTATGGGCAACTACTGACCGGTCTTGAGGTAAGATCTTGAGGTAAGTAAACTGGCCGGGTTGCCGGTGTTCTAACGAGAAGTCTGCGTCTGACCCAGCACTTCTTTTGTATTATCGTCGATCACTTTATTGGATAAATTCGATGTTCGTTATCAAACTAATGCCTCTCGCGTGTAGTGGCCTACTTCTACTGACACGGGAAGTCACCGAACCAGTCGACGCCGCCAAGCGACCCCCGGATGTACCCACAATGCACCGCGCGGTTCGTTTGAGTTGGTTCGTACATCTTCGTGTAACGTGTTTACTGACACAATTAAACTGAATACAATATCTTCTTGTAATGTAATATAACATAATATACAGTGACAGGGTCCCGTCCTTATCACCGACCAACGATGTCCACGCTTCGCCCCCTGCCAGCACTATTTATAGCAACACTGACTGCATCGTATTAAGCCATGCTATAATTACTACGCGAAAGTTACACTTTCTTACAACCCACAACTTTAAAAGATAATTATTCGACAAAGTTGTCAAATTATAAAAAATACCTAGCAATATATTATTGTAAGCAAGAAAATAAAAAATAAAAAACGTGAAGAAAAAAGTGCCGGTGCCTTAAGATGGTTTCGAACCGACGACCTGCGGCATAGCTACAAAGAGACGTTGTTTGAACGTAACATTTTATAAATACCGAGTAATGTGAAATAGAGAGTCGAATTTGATACAACGATGAAAGAAAACAACGGTGGCCGGATGCTATCTCAATACCCGGGCTATACTACGTGCCTGCCGCGCCAAGCTGCCGTCAAGACGCCCGAGGATCGAGTCCAGTACGCACACCCATGTGCCACCCAGCCACGCGCGTGAAACATGTTTGTTTTACCTATATATTATATCCGAAAGAAAAAACGGCTATGACGTCATCAACGTATTAAATGTTATTGTTTGAAATTATTCATTAAAACATCTACCGTTGGTGCTAAAAATTTAATAGAAACCCATCCCATACTAAGCACAGTTATATATCAAATATAAAAAAAACCAAGTTGTGACGACATCAGAGTAAAACGTAGGTGTTAACGTCACGTCATAAACGTGCGTGTGGCAGGCAGATGTACGTATTATGTAGGATCTAGGCTTTTCTTCTTGTTCAATCCACGTGCTATGCATATTTTACCGTGTGTTGGTGAAGACATACAGGTATCGGGTCTAGGCTGTCTCCAGTGTTTGTGCACTCATTTCTATTTCACCATAAGTAGGCGTTGACGTCGGAACAAAATTGACAATGAGATGGTTCTTCACCAGTACTCCGATTAGTGGCAGTTCGAACAGACTAGATCATTATTGAGACATCTGATGGCGTGTATTGTTGAACATTGCAAAATGATGCTTATCTTTAGGTTTATTGACGATTTTACTTCTAATATATTATAGACAAACGCCACGTTCATTTTGACAATAGCATTGTTATTGAAGACTTGAACTACGATCTCGCAAACCAGACAAATCATAACCATTGCATACGGTCTGTGACATATTTGACTTAACTGATCTTATCAAAGCCCCAATATGTTTGATTAAAGATTCGATTTCGGATGTTGTCCTAACCAACAGACCATCCCTTCTGTTTAATTTAATACATTTCACGTGCGGGATTAGAGAGACATTGCGAGGGAACTTCTCCCAGAAGTTACAACGAGTCATCCCAACATCCCAGCAGTAACTGCATACACATTACACACACGCTCCAATCGCTTTTGATTTCAGTCCCATCACCCCTGAGACACAATTTTATATACTTTCATTTCGAAAGCAAACGCAAGAAAAACCACTGTAGTGGCAGAACCACAATGAAAACCAATCAACTACACTTTTGCGACCACAACCTTCCCAAACAGAAAAAGTGAATCCTCCAACTAAGCGCTCATTTTGAGAATAATTATGTTCAACCCTTTTTCCCGTGCCTTTCAAATCGGGCATGAGGTGTCAATCAACTCTGTTGAGATGGAAGAGGATTGGCACAAGGCACCGGACAGACGTGAGTATATCGCAGCCATTCTCGTGGACCTGACAAAGGTCTTTGGTGGTCTCTTTCACAAGTCTTAGGTAAACTACGGGCTTACGGACTTTCGAACAAAGCATGCACTCTAATCAGTAGTTATCTCAACAATAGGAAACAGACAGCGAGTGAAGCAAGGACCTCACTACACTGAGTGGACTGACGTTGTCTGAGATGTATGCCTTGGTTCTATTCTGAGCCCTCTCATTTTCAGCATCTTTATTAATGATATTTTTTTCACGTTCTGGGTAGGTCCTCTCTCTACAACTATGCTAACGATAACACCCTGTGTTAGGCTCATTCAAACTCTGACGCTCTCATTTACACTTTGCAAAAATACTGTTCTTCCAAACTACAATGGTTCAAAATCAACCTGATGAACGCTAGCCCAACTAAATTCCAAACAGTTAGTTTCGGCAAGAGGGGCAACAGAGATATAACATATTTTACTTTTGAAAATACTTTAAAAATCCACAACAGACTGTCCACTGTGAAGACTCCCTTGTGGATTTTGTAACTGCTGTATAGATTCCAAGCCGAGTGGTTGGTCCGATACACGAGCTTCTTCTATATAACTTGTGCGGGCGTGCACGTGTGTGTGTGTGTGTGTGTGTGTGTGTGTGTGGTGCGTGCGTGCGTGCGTGCGTGCGTGCGTGCGTGTGGCGTGCGTGTGTGTGTGTGTGTGTGTGTATGAGTGTATTTGAGAATCCGTATGTGTGTGTTAGTGTGTGCGTGTGTGCGTGCGTGCATGCGTGCGTGCGTGTGTGCATATATATGTGGTGTGTGAATGTGCGTGCGATGTGTGCGTGCGTGAGATGTATGTAAGCGCGTGTATACATCATGTATGAGTGAATAGTTTGAGACGTTTCTTTCGGACATCACAATGAACGCCCTGTACTCGTGAAATAAGCCGGGCTGTCGTTTCCGTCTGTTTGCGTGTGCGGCCGTCGCTATCAAGCTGATGTTTAATTTCACGAAGAAACCGCAGCGCAATATCTCTTCCGGTTCCGGTTCCGGTTGCAGCATCTGCAATGTGTAGTGTCACGTGATTGTTCGCTCTGTGGCTCTACGAACTCAAATGTGGAATACATTTTGATTGCATCGACCGTGCACAATTAGTGTAATTTATATTAGTCTACCTTGTAATGGATGATGGTTTGTTTTAGCCATAGCTGTGGTGCCACCTAATGGGTAAAACTGGTATTAATGCACATCGAACACAAATAAGGCGGCATGGTAGATAGTGTTTTAGTAGTTTGTAGCCTTGATACGTCTGGAGGAATGCAATAAGGTATTATCACAAACAATATGGTAGTTTTGCATAAATAAAAAGTAAAATAAATATTAAAATAATTCATTGCAGCCTGGGCTAAACGCCATATGCATATATCTGACACCCGGTGCCACGTTGTTGATGCATATGCCTATTTGGAATATCGTGATTAACTAAGAATACGTATTACCTACATATCGTATCTACGGGTAGTTGTTGGTTGAACCAAAACCAAACATCGTGTGATTTAGGATTCGTAAAGGAATGCTAATGGTGACAGCGTGAATCACGTTGTTCTGGGATTACGGGACAGAGCGATATTGGGACGGGGCAATGGAACTGGTGGAAAGACGCACATAACGATGTCAACAACGGACAGGTTGCGGTGACAGTATGGAAATATTAGAAATCGGAAATTGTAATGTAGAATATACATGGCGTGCGTGCATGCGTGCGTGCGTGCGTGTGTGCATGTATATGTGCGTGAGATG
>JAODUO010000019.1:235000-245000 GCA_025642075.2 Ridgeia piscesae | reverse complement strand
CTGTATATCCTAACTGGGCATTTACAGTGATCGAAATTCGTAAATTTGCCGTGTTTATTTTGTTGTAATAAGATACTAAACGATCGTGCATTTTGCGGAATATTTGTAGCCGTGCGATGGCGACCCCTGGTGAATGCGCATAACACACATTTGTAGACAACGCGTGGAAGTCACGTGCAAATTTATAGGCCTATAAATTACACTACTAAGTGTAAGCCTAAATAAGCTATACAGCGTCACCAGAGTTCACAACAAAATGGAACTAACAAAAATAAATCCGTGCCAATTATTCTTACAGTCTATACTATTTAATTCGCTGCAATTTGCCTAGATATCTAACAAAACCGAAACATAATTTCCTTTGATCTCACAGACTCTATCTTTTTATATAAAAATTAGACGCATATAAGCCTATTATCGGTAAATAGTGACGCAGTTTCAATAGTAGCATTATGTTATGTTTTTGTGTGATTTTTCTCGCTTGACTGCGTGATTTAGCTTCGTAAGTGCGGGGCATCAAAATGGCAGCCACCTCATGGCGCTTAGGCTAACCGAGGCTAACCCATTCTACGAAAAGAACACGTAGTCGTCAGAGTCGAGGGGTCTGTATGGCAAGGTAGAGTCGAGGGGTCTGTATGGCAAGGTAGAGTCGAGGGGTCTGTATGGCAAGGTAGAGTCGAGGTGTCTGTATGGCAAGGTAGAGTCGATGGGTCTGTATGGCAAGGTAGAGTCGAGGGGTCTGTATGGCAAGTAGAGTCGAGGTCTGTATGGCAAGGTAGAGTCGAGGGGTCTGTATGGCAAGGTAGAGTCGAGGGTCTGTATGGCAAGGTAGAGTCGAGGGGTCTGTATGGCAAGGTAGAGTCGAGGGGTCTGTATGGCAAGGTAGAGTCGAGGGGTCTGTATGGCAAGGTAGAGTCGAGGGGTCTGTATGGCAAGGTAGAGTCGAGGGGTCTGTATGGCAAGGTAGAGTCGAGGGGTCTGTATGGCAAGGTAGAGTCGAGGGGTCTGTATGGCAAGGTAGAGTCGAGGGGTCTGTATGGCAAGGTAGAGTCGATGGGGTCTGTATGGCAAGGTAGAGTCGAGGGGTCTGTATGGCAAGGTAGAGTCGAGGGGTCTGTATGGCAAGGTAGAGTCGAGGGGTCTGTATGGCAAGGTAGAGTCGAGGGGTCTGTATGGCAAGGTAGAGTCGAGGGGTCTGTATGGCAAGGTAGAGTCGAGGGGTCTGTATGGCAAGGTAGAGTCGAGGGGTCTGTATGGCAAGGTAGAGTCGAGGGGTCTGTATGGCAAGGTAGAGTCGAGGGGTCTGTATGGCAAGGTAGAGTCGAGGGGTCTGTATGGCAAGGTAGAGTCGAGGGGTCTGTATGGCAAGGTAGAGTCGAGGGTCTGTATGGCAAGGTAGAGTCGAGGGGTCTGTATGGCAAGGTAGAGTCGAGGGGTCTGTATGGCAAGGTAGAGTCGAGGGGTCTGTATGGCAAGGTAGAGTCGAGGGGTCTGTATGGCAAGGTAGAGTCGAGGGGTCTGTATGGCAAGGTAGAGTCGAGGGGTCTGTATGGCAAGGTAGAGTCGAGGGGTCTGTATGGCAAGGTAGAGTCGAGGGGTCTGTATGGCAAGGTAGAGTCGAGGGGTCTGTATGGCAAGGTAGAGTGTATGGCAAGTAGAGTCGAGGGGTCTGTATGGCAAGGTAGAGTCGAGGGGTCTGTATGGCAAGGTAGAGTCGAGGGGTCTGTATGGCAAGGTAGAGTCGAGGGGTCTGTATGGCAAGGTAGAGTCGAGGGGTCTGTATGGCAAGGTAGAGTCGAGGGGTCTGTATGGCAAGGTAGAGTCGAGGGGTCTGTATGGCAAGGTAGAGTCGAGGGGTCTGTATGGCAAGGTAGAGTCGAGGGGTCTGTATGGCAAGGTAGAGTCGAGGGGTCTGTATGGCAAGGTAGAGTCGAGGGGTCTGTATGGCAAGGTAGAGTCGAGGGGTCTGTATGGCAAGGTAGAGTCGAGGGGTCTGTATGGCAAGGTAGAGTCGAGGGGTCTGTATGGCAAGGTAGAGTCGAGGGGTCTGTATGGCAAGGTAGAGTCGAGGGGTCTGTATGGCAAGGTAGAGTCGAGGGGTCTGTATGGCAAGGTAGAGTCGAGGGGTCTGTATGGCAAGGTAGAGTCGAGGGGTCTGTATGGCAAGGTAGAGTCGAGGGGTCTGTATGGCAAGGTAGAGTCGAGGGGTCTGTATGGCAAGGTAGAGTCGAGGGTCTGTAGGCAAGGTAGAGTCGAGGGTCTGTATGGCAAGGTAGAGTCGAGGGGTCTGTATGGCAAGGTAGAGTCGAGGGGTCTGTATGGCAAGGTAGAGTCGAGGGGTCTGTATGGCAAGGTAGAGTCGAGGGGTCTGTATGGCAAGGTAGAGTCGAGGGGTCTGTATGGCAAGGTAGAGTCGAGGGGTCTGTATGGCAAGGTAGAGTCGAGGGGTCTGTATGGCAAGGTAGAGTCGAGGGTCTGTATGGCAAGGTAGAGTCGAGGGGTCTGTATGGCAAGGTAGAGTCGAGGGGTCTGTATGGCAAGGTAGAGTCGAGGGGTCTGTATGGCAAGGTAGAGTCGAGGGGTCTGTATGGCAAGGTAGAGTCGAGGGGTCTGTATGGCAAGGTAGAGTCGAGGGGTCTGTATGGCAAGGTAGAGTCGAGGGGTCTGTATGGCAAGGTAGAGTCGAGGGTCTGTATGGCAAGGTAGAGTCGAGGGGTCTGTATGGCAAGGTAGAGTCGAGGGGTCTGTATGGCAAGGTAGAGTCGAGGGGTCTGTATGGCAAGGTAGAGTCGAGGGGTCTGTATGGCAAGGTAGAGTCGAGGGGTCTGTATGGCAAGGTAGAGTCGAGGGGTCTGTATGGCAAGGTAGAGTCGAGGGGTCTGTATGGCAAGGTAGAGTCGAGGGGTCTGTATGGCAAGGTAGAGTCGAGGGGTCTGTATGGCAAGGTAGAGTCGAGGGGTCTGTATGGCAAGGTAGAGTCGAGGGGTCTGTATGGCAAGGTAGAGTCGAGGGGTCTGTATGGCAAGGTAGAGTCGAGGGGTCTGTATGGCAAGGTAGAGTCGAGGGGTCTGTATGGCAAGGTAGAGTCGAGGGGTCTGTATGGCAAGGTAGAGTCGAGGGGTCTGTATGGCAAGGTAGAGTCGATGGGTCTGTATGGCAAGGTAGAGTCGAGGGGTCTGTATGGCAAGGTAGAGTCGAGGGGTCTGTATGGCAAGGTAGAGTCGAGGGGTCTGTATGGCAAGGTAGAGTCGAGGGGTCTGTATGGCAAGGTAGAGTCGAGGGGTCTGTATGGCAAGGTAGAGTCGAGGGGTCTGTATGGCAAGGTAGAGTCGAGGGTCTGTATGGCAAGGTAGAGTCGAGGGGTCTGTATGGCAAGGTAGAGTCGAGGGTCTGTATGGCAAGGTAGAGTCGATGGGTCTGTATGGCAAGGTAGAGTCGAGGGGTCTGTATGGCAAGGTAGAGTCGAGGGGTCTGTATGGCAAGGTAGAGTCGAGGGGTCTGTATGGCAAGGTAGAGTCGAGGGGTCTGTATGGCAAGGTAGAGTCGAGGGGTCTGTATGGCAAGGTAGAGTCGAGGGGTCTGTATGGCAAGGTAGAGTCGAGGGGTCTGTATGGCAAGGTAGAGTCGAGGGGTCTGTATGGCAAGTAGAGTCGAGGGTCTGTATGGCAAGGTAGAGTCGAGGGGTCTGTATGGCAAGGTAGAGTCGAGGGGTCTGTATGGCAAGGTAGAGTCGAGGGGTCTGTATGGCAAGGTAGAGTCGAGGGGTCTGTAAGGTAGAGTCGAGGGATCTGTATGGCAAGGTAGAGTCGAGGGGTCTGTATGGCAAGGTAGAGTCGAGGGGTCTGTATGGCAAGGTAGAGTCGAGGGTCTGTATGGCAAGGTAGAGTCGAGGGGTCTGTATGGCAAGGTAGAGTCGAGGGGTCTGTATGGCAAGGTAGAGTCGAGGGGTCTGTATGGCAAGGTAGAGTCGAGGGGTCTGTATGGCAAGGTAGAGTCGAGGGGTCTGTATGGCAAGGTAGAGTCGAGGGGTCTGTATGGCAAGGTAGAGTCGAGGGGTCTGTATGGCAAGGTAGAGTCGAGGGGTCTGTATGGCAACGTAGAGTCGAGGGGTCTGTATGGCAAGGTAGAGTCGAGGGGTCTGTATGGCAAGGTAGAGTCGAGGGGTCTGTATGGCAAGGTAGAGTCGAGGGGTCTGTATGGCAACGTAGAGTCGAGGGGTCTGTATGGCAAGGTGAGTCGAGGGGTCTGTATGGCAAGGTAGAGTCGAGGGGTCTGTATGGCAAGGTAGAGTCGAGGGTCTGTATGGCAAGGTAGAGTCGAGGGTCTGTATGGCAAGGTAGAGTCGAGGGTCTGTATGGCAAGGTAGAGTCGAGGGTCTGTATGGCAAGGTAGAGTCGAGGGGTCTGTATGGCAAGGTAGAGTCGAGGGGTCTGTATGGCAAGGTAGAGTCGAGGGGTCTGTATGGCAAGGTAGAGTCGAGGGGTCTGTATGGCAATGTAGAGTCGAGGGGTCTGTATGGCAAGGTGGAGTCGAGGGGTCTGTATGGCAAGGTAGAGTCGAGGGGTCTGTATGGCAAGGTAGAGTCGAGGGATCTGTATGGCAAGGTAGAGTCGAGGGATCTGTATGGCAAGGTAGAGTCGAGGTGTCTGTATGGCAAGGTAGAGTCGAGGGGTCTGTATGGCAAGGTAGAGTCGAGGTGTCTGTATGGCAAGGTAGAGTCGAGGGATCTGTATGGCAAGGTAGAGTCGAGGTGTCTGTATGGCAAGGTAGTGTCGAGGTGTCTGTATGGCAAGGTAGAGTCGAGGGATCTGTATGGCAAGGTAGAGTCGAGGTGTCTGTATGGCAAGGTAGAGTCGAGGGATCTGTATGGCAAGGTAGAGTCGATGGGTCTGTATGGCAAGGTAGAGTCGAGTTATCTGTATGGCAAGGTAGAGTCGAGGGGTCTGTATGGCAAGGTAGAGTCGAGGGGTCTGTATGGCAAGGTAGAGTCGAGGGGTCTGTATGGCAAGGTAGAGTCGAGGGGTCTGTATGGCAAGGTAGAGTCGAGGGGTCTGTATGGCAAGGTAGAGTCGAGGGATCTGTATGGCAAGGTAGAGTCGAGGGGTCTGTATGGCAAGGTAGAGTCGAGGGGTCTGTATGGCAAGGTAGAGTAGAGTCGAGGGATCTGTATGGCAAGGTAGAGTCGAGGGGTCTGTATGGCAAGGTAGAGTCGAGGGGTCTGTATGGCAAGGTAGAGTCGAGGGGTCTGTATGGCAAGGTAGAGTCGAGGGTCTGTATGGCAACGTAGAGTCGAGGGGTCTGTATGGCAAGGTAGAGTCGAGGGGTCTGTATGGCAAGGTAGAGTCGAGGGATCTGTATGGCAAGGTAGAGTCGAGGAATCTGTATGGCAATGTAGAGTCGAGGGGTCTGTATGGCAACGTAGAGTCGAGGTGTCTCGGTATTTTATCACAAAAAGTATGTAAAAGTGGCATCACACTAAGACTTGGCGGGACAACGTTGTCGCGCTTACATTTTCCGGTATTTGTAAACTTTCCGATTGACGTTTCTGCGCATGCGCGATAAATGTAAACTCGTCAATGTGCAGCGAAGCATTTTTGGTATAAATGCCAACCGGAGAGTTTATAACGCCGGAAAAATGTAAACGCTACAACGCCACTGACTTGTGCTATCTCCTCTTCTGGACAGGTGTTTTTCGGACGGTACAGAGCGCCAGGATGTGTCGAGTGGTTCGTCTTTTTGCGTATTGTATGCGAATTTTACACGATTAAGGAATATTCAAAAGTATTGTCAGTTGGTGATGTCACATATCGTATGGAATATCGGTTGCGATCGTTAAAAATCCGGTTTCGAAGCCGTATAAAATACAGGTTGAACGGCTACAGTTGTACGGTGCACGGCTCTGTAGCAAGCGCACCAAATTGCGAGGGTGCATCTGCGTAGTAGTGTCTGTTAACCAGGGTTCTTGATTGATGTCGACACGGCGTGGTGACTCGACACTGTTCTCCATACACCACCCTTCTGTGCTGCTGTGCGTGCGATATGGAACTTGCGTGTCTGTGTCGTATTGTTGTGGCACCACTTGCGGTTTTGGTAAAATAAAATCTGATGGATCGGCCGGTCGAAACAGCGCGTACACGCAACGACCTGCGGCCTCGGTGAATCAGTGCTCGAGACAGGCACGAGTGGGTGGTGGGTGGGTGGGTTGTGTTGGTTAAGCCAGGGTCTGTCGTCTTACCCGGGGGTGGGTGGGCGTATCTATCTTCATTGTGGTCGCCCCAGACGACCACAATCTTATTATTTTGCTGTCATGAGAAAAACCGGAGACGTGGAAGTACTAGTTAAACATACTTTAAGATCACAAGAAAAGCAGTTGACAGTTGGCGTAGATAAAAAAGGAAACTTTATGTGGATACCGTAAAGTAAAAAGCTTGGTAAAAAAAACTTGTAAATGTCTAAATAGCTTCAAACTAGGTAAATAATAATAAGCATCATCATCGTAATCATAATAGTATAATAACAGTATGCTGTAACATTTGTCAAACTATTTACAAAATTTGAAGTAAATATTGGCACGTTAAGCTGCATCTGTAAACTTAGTATGTTATATGTGAAGTAGAAAAACTGCACTGGCAAGATTGCGCGGCGTCCTTAAGGCGGTTGGTTGTTCGACATCACTTCCAAGTACAAGAAGAAGAAGTCTATTCTTTGTGCCAGCCCTTATGTGTTGACATTACGATGCCGGCCAGCTGTGTAGACACTGCTGCTGTCGGAGCGACGGACGGGAAGGTCTGCGCCGAGCGCTGCCGATTCTAACCCGATATTGTCGAGTCCACTGGCAGACATGTGACACTGAAATCACGTGACGTTGCTGTTGCGGACGACATACTTAGTTGTATATCATATATATATATATATATATATATATATATATATATATATATATATATATATATATATATATATATATATATATAATATATAATAAATATTATATATATATATATATATATATATATATATATATATATAATACTATAATATAACATACACACTATATATATATATATATATATATATATATATATATATATATATATATATATAAAGAGTTTACATCACACATAGATTACTGCATGGAAGGAAGTGACGTAACTAGTATCACGGGACTGTGTGTTAGTGTGTGTGACGTGAAACAAACAAATTACAATTACACATCATTCATGCAAGAACACGTAAAATCGATAGAGGACGCGAACTTTGGTATGTTGCTATAAGATCGTTAACTTGTTTTTGGCATAGGCATTTCCGCCAGTACGCCCAGCGGAGGATTGTGACTAGCCTTTTTCTGTATCTATGTTATGGATTTTCATTGAGGCCATTGGACTATTGGAGTGACGGTCTTCCAACTGGTTTGGTTTATTGCTGCCGATGGCTTTGAAGAGCACTTCACTAGTGTGTGTTGTTTTGCGACCGAATCTCACAGAACCTAACCGCACCTCACTGAGGCTTCCAATTGAAACCCTCTAGAAACCTCCAGCGCTACACATTTGAGACCACGGGTGGAACTCCTTTGAGACATCGACCGGATCTTGATGTAACTCTCTAGACACCTCAAGCTCCACTCATTTAAAACTGAGTGAAAGTCCTTTGAGGCCACGAGTGGAACTCCTTTGAGACCACGATTGGAACTCCTTTGAGACCACGATTGGAACTCCTTTGCGACCATGAATGGAATTCCTTTGAGACCACGAATGGAACTCCTTTGAGACCACGAATAGAACTCCTTTGAGACCACGAATGGAACTCCTTTGAGACCACGAATGGAACTCCTTTGAGACCACGAATGGAACACCTTTGAGACCACGAATGGAACACCTTTGAGACTACGAATTGAACTCCTTTGAGACCACGATTGGAACCCCTTTGAGACCACGAATGGAACTCCTTTGAAACCAGGAATGGAACTGCTTTGAGATCACGAATGGAACTCCTTTGAGACCACGAATGGAACCCCTTTGAGACCACGAATGGAACTCCTTTGAGACCACGAATGGAACCACTTTGAGACCACGAATGGAATTCCTTTGAGACCACGATTGGAACTCCTTTGAGATCACGAGTGGAACTCCTTTGAGATCACGAGTGGAACTCAATACTAACCTCTTGAGACTTCAGACTCCACCCCTTTGAGACCTCGAATGGAACTGATTTGCCTAGTTTCGTCCACAGGCAGCCGCCATTATACCTTACTCTTCCTACTGTTGAGGCAATGTTCCGAGCCTCCGATAAGACCCCAAGACAAATCTGAAGACCTCGTAGAATGCGAAAAGGATGTTGCAATGTCACCGTAACTGAAGTCAACAGCCGCTGTCTTCATTTAAAACTGAGTGAAAGTCCTTTGAGGCCACGAATGGAACTCCTTTGAGACCACGATTGGAACTCCTTTGAGACCACGAATTGAGAACATGCCCTTTGAGACCAGATGAATGACCACGAACTCCTTTGAAACCAGCCGAATGGAACCTTGCCTTTGAGACACATTGAACTGGACCACGATGGAACCCCTTTGAGACCACGAATGGAACCTTTCGCTTTGAGACCACGAATGGAACCCCTTTGAGACCACGAATGGAACTCCTTTGAGACCACGAATGGAACCCCTTTGAGACCACGAATGGAACTCCTTTGAGACAACGAATGGAATTCCTTTGAGGCTACGTTTGGAACCCCTTTGAGACCACGATTGGAACTCCTTTGAGACCACGATTGGAACTCCTTTGAGACCACGAATGGAACCCCTTTGAGACCACGAATGGAATTCCTTTGAGACTACGATTGGAACTCCTTTGAGATCACGAGTGGAACTCCTTTGAGATCACGAGTGGAACTCCTTTGAGATCACGAGTGGAACTCAATACTAACCTCTTGAGACTTCAGGCTCCACCCCTTTGAGACCTCGAATGGAACTGATTTGCCTAGTTTCGTCCACAGGCAGCCGCCATTATACCTTACTCTTCCTACTGTTGAGGCAATGTTCCGAGCCTCCGATAAGACCCCAAGACAATTCTGAAGACCTCGTAGAATGCGAAAAGGATGTTGCAATGTCACCGTAAGTGAAGTCAACAGCCGCTGTCTTCATTTAAAACTGAGTGAAAGTCCTTTGAAGCCACGAGTGGAACTCCTTTGAGACCACGATTGGAACTCCTTTGAGACCACGATTGGAACTCCTTTGCGACCACGAATGGAATTCCTTTGAGACCACGAATGGAACTCCTTTGAGACCACGAATAGAACTCCTTTGAGACCACGAATGGAACTCCTTTGAGACCACGAATGGAACTCCTTTGAGACCACGAATGGAACACTTTTGAGACCACGAATGGAACCCCTTTGAGACTACGAATTGAACTCCTTTGAGACCACGATTGGAACCCCTTTGAAACCAGGAATGGAACTGCTTTGAGATCACGAATGGAACTCCTTTGAGACCACGAATCGAACCCCTTTGAGACCACGAATGGAACTCCTTTGAGACCACGAATGGAACCCCTTTGAGACAACGAATGGAATTCCTTTGAGGCTACGTTTGGAACCCCTTTGAGACCACGATTGGAACCCCTTTGAGACCACGATTGGAACTCCTTTGAGACCACGAATGGAACTCCTTTGAGACCACGAATGGAACCCCTTTGAGACCACGAATGGAATTCCTTTGAGATCACGAGTGGAACTCCTTTGAGATCACGAGTGGAACTCCTTTGAGATCACGAGTGGAACTCAATACTAACCTCTTGAGACTTCAGACTCCACCCCTTTGAGACCTCGAATGGAACTGATTTGCCTAGTTTCGTCCACAGGCAGCCGCCATTATACATTACTCTTCCTACTGTTGAGGCAATGCTCCGAGCCTCCGATAAGACCCCAAGACAAATCTGAAGACCTCGTAGAATGCGAAAAGGATGTTGCAATGTCACCGGTAGTGAAGTCAACAGCCGCTGTC
>JAODUO010000019.1:205000-232500 GCA_025642075.2 Ridgeia piscesae | reverse complement strand
GATCTCCTCACATGTACCATGTATCTAGGTGTAGACCTCCTCACATGTACCATGTATCTTGGTGTAGATCTCTTCACATGTACCATGTATCTTGGTGTAGACCTCCTCACATGTACCATGTATCTAGGTGTAGACCTCTTCACATGTACCATGTATCTTGGTGTAGACTCCTCACATGTACCATGTATCTTGGTGTAGACCTCTTCACATGTACCATGTATCTTGGTGTAGACCTCTTCACATGTACCATGTATCTTGGTGTAGATCTCCTCACATGTACCATGTATCTAGGTGTAGATCTCCTCACATGTACCATGTATCTTGGTGTAGACCTCTCACATGTACCATGTATCTTGGTGTAGACCTCCTCACATGTACCATGTATCTTGGTGTAGACCTCTTCACATGTACCATGTATCTCGGTGTAGACCTCCTCACATGTAACATGTATCTAGGTGTAGATCTCTTCACATGTACCATGTATCTAGGTGTAGACCTCTTCACATGTACCATGTATCTAGGTGTAGACCTCCTCACATGTACCATGTATCTTGGTGTAGATCTCCTCACATGTACCATGTATCTCGGTGTAGACCTCTTCACATGTAACATGTATCTAGGTGTAGATCTCCTCACATGTACCATGTATCTTGGTGTAGACCTCCTCACATGTACCATGTATCTGGTGTAGACCTCCTTCACATGTACCATGTATCTTGGTGTAGACCTCCTCACATGTACCATGTATCTTGGTGTAGATCTCCTCACATGTACCATGTATCTCGGTGTAGACCTCTTCACATGTAACATGTATCTTGGTGTAGATCTCCTCACATGTACCATGTATCTAGGTGTAGACCTCCTTCACATGTACCATGTATCTTGGTGTAGATCTCCTCACATGTACCATGTATCTTGGTGTAGACCTCCTCACATGTACCATGTATCTTGGTGTAGATCTCCTCACATGTACCATGTATCTTGGTGTAGACCTCCTCACATGTACCATGTATCTTGGTGTAGACTCTCCTCACATGTACCATGTATCTGGTGTAGACCCCCTTCACATGAAACCATGTATCTTGGTGTAGATCTCCTCACATGTACCATGTATCTTGGTGTAGACCTCTTCACATGTAACCATGTATCTTGGTGTAGATCTCCTCACATGTACCATGTATCTGGTGTAGACCTCTTCACATGAAACCATGTATCTTGGTGTAGATCTCCTCACATGTACCATGTATCTTGGTGTAGACCTCTTCACATGAAACCATGTATCTTGGTGTAGACTCCTCACATGTACCATGTATCTTGGTGTAGACCTCCTCACATGTAACCATGTATCTTGGTGTAGACCTCCTCACATGTACCATGTATCTTGGTGTAGACCCCCTTCACATGTACCATGTATCTTGGTGTAGACCTCTTCACATGTACCATGTATCTTGGTGTAGACCCCCTTCACATGTACCATGTATCTTGGTGTAGACCTCCTCACATGTACCATGTATCTTGGTGTAGATCTCTTCACATGTACCATGTATCTTGGTGTAGACCTCTTCACATGTACCATGTATCTTGGTGTAGACCTCCTTCACATGTACCATGTATCTTGGTGTAGATCTCCTCACATGTACCATGTATCTTGGTGTAGACCTCTTCACATGTAACATGTATCTTGGTGTAGACCTCCTCACATGTACCATGTATCTTGGTGTAGACCTCCTCACATGTACCATGTATCTTGGTGTAGACCTCCATCACATGTACCATGTATCTAGGTGTAGATCTCCTCACATGTACCATGTATCTTGGTGTAGACCTCCTCACATGTACCATGTATCTTGGTGTAGACCTCCTCACATGTACCATGTATCTTGGTGTAGATCTCCTCACATGTACCATGTATCTAGGTGTAGACCTCTTCACGTGTACCATGTATCTTGGTGTAGATCTCCTCACATGTACCATGTATCTTGGTGTAGATCTCCTCACATGTACCATGTATCTTGGTGTAGACCTCCTCACATGTACCATGTATCTTGGTGTAGATCTCCTCACGTGTACCATGTATCTAGGTGTAGACCTCCTCACATGTACCATGTATCTTGGTGTAGAACTCCTCACATGTACCATGTATCTAGGTGTAGACCTCCTCACATGTACCATGTATCTTGGTGTAGATCTCCTCACATGTACCATGTATCTAGGTGTAGACCTCCTTCACATGTACCATGTATCTTGGTGTAGATCTCTTCACATGTACCATGTATCTAGGTGTAGCTCTCACATGTACCATGTATCTAGGTGTAGATCTCCTCACATGTACCATGTATCTTGGTGTAGATCTCCTCACATGTACCATGTATCTTGGTGTAGATCTCCTCACATGTACCATGTATCTAGGTGTAGACCTCTTCACATGTACCATGAATCTTGGTGTAGATCTCTTCACATGTACCATGTATCTTGGTGTAGACCTCTTCACATGTACCATGTATCTTGGTGTAGATCTCTTCACATGTACCATGAATCTTGGTGTAGACCTCCTCACATGTACCATGTATCTAGGTGTAGACCTCTTCACATGTACCATGTATCTTGGTGTAGATCTCTTCACATGTACCATGTATCTTGGTGTAGACCTCCTCACATGTACCATGTATCTTGGTGTAGACCTCCTCACATGTACCATGTATCTTGGTGTAGACCTCCTCACATGTACCATGTATCTTGGTGTAGACCTCCTCACATGTACCATGTATCTTGGTGTAGACCTCTTCACATGTACCATATATCTTGGTGTAGACCTCCTCACATGTACCATGAATCTTGGTGTAGACCTCCTCACATGTACCATGTATCTAGGTGTAGACCTCTTCACATGTACCATGTATCTTGGTGTAGACCTCTTCACATGTACCATGTATCTTGGTGTAGACCTCCTCACATGTACCATGTATCTTGGTGTAGACCTCCTCACATGTCACCATGTATCTAGGTGTAGACCTCCTCACATGTACCATGTATCTTGGTGTAGACCTCCTCACATGTACCATGTATCTTGGTGTAGACCTCCTCACATGTACCATGTATCTTGGTGTAGACCTCCTCACATGTACCATGTATCTTGGTGTAGACCTCTTCACATGTAACATGTATCTTGGTGTAGACCTCCTCACATGTACCATGTATCTTGGTGTAGACCTCCTCACATGTACCATGTATCTCGGTGTAGACCTCTCACATGTACCATGTATCTTGGTGTAGACCTCCTCACATGTACCATGTATCTTGGTGTAGACCTCCTGACATGTACCATGTATCTCGGTGTAGACCTCATCACATGTACCATGTTTCTTGGTGTAGACCTCCTCACATGTACCATGTATCTAGGTGTAGATCTCCTCACATGTACCATGTTTCTTGGTGTAGACCTCCTCACATGTACCATGTATCTTGGTGTAGACCTCCTCACATGTATCATGTATCTAGGTGTAGACCTCCTCACATGTATCATGTATCTAGGTGTAGACCTCCTCACATGTACCATGTATCTAGGTGTAGATTTCTTCACATGTACCATGTCTCTTGGTGTAGACCTCCTCACATGTACCATGTAACTGATCACGAACGAGCATAAATAAACCCACATGTGGTGGAACGAATGACCACATGTAGGCTAATTAATATGTGCCCACAACTCGGCGTAAGGTAAGTTATTAAAAGGGAACACAACACAATACGTTGAATAGACGCCTAGGTTACCCTACTTTTTCACAACAGAACTCGTGTGAAGTCAACGAAAATGTCAAATGCAACGTAATACATTATGTCCAATCGCTATTTATCCGACGACAATATCAGCCACAGTATGTGACCCGACGACAGAAGTCGTTCATCATATGCTGTGTGAATCATATACACCGACGTCGACGTGGCTGGGACTGATCCGACCTGTGCCAGCGTAGGACAATTACGCCGGTCCGATCAAACTACAGCATTCGCTGTATATATGTACGTATATATATATATATATATATATATATATATATATATATATATATATATATATATATATATATATATATATATATATATATATATATATATATACGTATATATATATATATACGTATATATGTATATATATATATATATATACATGTATATAAAATACGTACATATATATATATATATATTATATATACGTATATATATATATGTACATATATATATATATATATACATTATATATATATTTTGTACATATATATATATATATATATATCATATAATATATATATATATACATATATATATATATATATATATATATATATATATATAATATATACTATATATATATATATATATATATATATATATATATATATATATATATACGTATATATATATAAAATATATATATATATATATATATATATATATATATATATATATATATATATATATTTTATATATACATATATATATATATATACGTTTATATATATATATATATATATATATACGTATATATATTATGGTTATGTACATATATATATATATATGTATATATATGTACATTTATATATATATATATATATATATACATATATATACGTATATATATTTAGTATATTATATATATATATATATTATATAAATATATATATATATATATATATATATATATATATATATATATATATATATATATATATTTATTTATTTATATATTTATATATATATATATATATATATATATATATATATATATATATATATAACAATATCGTCACAAAAAAGCAGTAGGCCGTAGACAGAGCACCGACGACGTCAAGATGAAGACTCCGTAACTCGGCACGGAGAAGAATAAATCGCAGCCACACGTCTTGGCGCCTCGTGGCGCCGTCCTGCTCGTTGGTGGCGTCTAAAAGTCGCCTCGGGCTTCTCAGAAAAACCTCTTATCTGATGTACGTGTTTGCCGAGATAAAATCTGATGCGACAATTTTCGTTTTATTAAACATCCTCTGACAATGTTGCTTGGAAGCGTCGGTCCTCTATCATGTGATGACAAGTTCGACAATTAATTCCTCCGCTAGAGAGGTGCAGGTTTTGTAGAGGTGACGAGGTCCCACGCATCCTGTTATGGCTCGTCGCTTACGAAAATCTCAACTGTCGTATCTGGTACTAACCGGTTTATACGAGCACACAAGCGATGAGCGGTCTCGCACTACACGTCTTGCTGAATTAATTTAGTCCATCGAAATTCCAGTTCGTCGGAGAAGTTAAACCGATAGCGTGTGCGTGTGCGTGTGCGTGTGCGTGTGCGTGTGCGTGTGCGTGTGCGTGTGCGTGTGCGTGTGCGTGTGCGTGTGCGTGTGCGTGTGCGTGTGCGTGTGCGTGTGCGTGTGCGTGTGCGTGTGCGTGTGCGTGTGCGTGTGGTGTGTTCGGTGGGGTGCGCGTGCGGTGCGCGTGGGCGCTGCGCGTGCGGTGCGGTGGCGGTGCGCGGTGCCGGCGCGGTGCTGCGTGTGGCGTGTGCGTGTGCGTGTGCGTGTGCGTGTGCGTGTGCGTGTGCGTGTGCGTGTGCGTGTGCGTGTGCGTGTGCGTGTGCGTGTGCGTGTGCGTGTGCGTGTGCGTGTGCGTGTGCGTGTGCGTGTGCGTGCGTGCGTGCGCGTGTGCGTGCGTGTGCGTGTGCGCGTGCGTGCGTGTGCGTGTGCGTGTGCGTGTGCGTGTGCGTGCGTGCGCGTGCGCGTGCGCGTGCGCGTGCGCGTGCGCGTGCGCGTGCGCGTGCGTTTGGTTTACATAAAAGACTACGTATTTTGTCTTCATAAAAATCTTCTCCAACACTGTCGCGTCCCTCACGTGAACTATTGCTAGGAACAATATCCGTCCTGCTTACGGATACGGTTCCACGCACACAAACTTCTGCTTTTTATTTTTGATTCTAAGTGATTTTTCTCTTCGACGAACACTTTTGAAAGTTTCCGTTTGTGATAACCGCCACAATAAAAACCTAACGCACGTGATTAATGTAAAAAAAATTATAATTGATGTAGGTTAAACGCAACCTAATGGACACACAAATGTGAACGCCACGCCGCGAGACTTGTACAAACCACTGAGAGTGTAGAGACTAGAGACAGCTGTAATAGAGACAGAAAACGCTTACCGCAACCACCTGGATGTGTGTGGATTTCGCAAGCAACGCCATAATGCCGCATTAATTCAGCCCCTAGAGGCTCGCTAAAAAACCGTCGGGACTCGCCAACAAATACACTTCAGAATCTAAAAAAAAACCGCCAATTGCACCCCCGTTGAGATCCACCAAATTGGGCGCACATCCCCAAGGTTTATATGGAGCACGTGACCTCAGCCCCCGGGATCTGCCTACGCTATTCGTACAGCGGTGTTCGCCACAGCTTATAACCAGGTACTCATTCCCACAATTGCTGGAAGTGGAGTAACGTAGGGTGAACGAAGTTACATCACATGGTTCGACCTCAGGTACTCATGCTTGAGAGATCTTAGTTACGAAACACGCCTAAAAAGTGTCGTTTGAAAGACTGGAGATTGAGAGGTCAGATGTTTTTAAAATGTTGAATTGTTCTGAAAATATTGATAGAAATATGTTTTCTTCAGTTATCAAAGGTAGAAAAAAAACTAAAAAACATGAACTGACATTAATGAAGGAGCAGTGTAGATCAGACACAAGAAATGTCTCATTTTCACAGAGGACTGTAAATACATGAATTATATATTAACTGTGTAGTAGAGCTAGTAACATGAATATGTTTAAAACAAACCCGTTGGTGTCACTGACGTTCGCCACATACTGGTGGGGGCGGGTGGTGAGTCGGGATGGATGGGCATGGATGTGGCCGGAAGTTGAATAATCCGCCGGTAGCCGGGAAATACACTCCTCTCGGCTCGCGTTTGCAGGTCGCGAAACATGACCTAGTACATTTGTAGTTAACTCGGTTAGTAGGACGTACAGCTGTGTTTGGTCAGAGTGATTGGTTGTGTGTGTGTGTGTGTGTGTGTGTGTGTGTGTGTGTGTGTGTGTGTGTGTGTGTGTGTGTGTGTGTGTGTGTGTGTGTGTGTGTGTGTGTGTGTGTGTGTGTGTGTGTGTGTGTGTGTGTGTGTGTGTGTGTGTGTGTGTGTGTGTGTGTGTGTGTGTGTGTGTGTGTGTGTGTGTGTGTGTGTGTGTGTGTGTGTGTGTGTGTGTGTGTGTGTGTGTGTGTGTGTGTGTGTGTGTGTGTGTGTGTGTGTGTGTGTGTGTGTGTGTGTGTGTGTGTGTGTGTGTGTGTGTGTGTGTGTGTGTGTGTGTGTGTGTGTGTGTGTGTGTGTGTGTGTGTGTGTGTGTGGGTGGGTGGGTGGGTGGGTGGGTGGGTGGGTGGTGTGTGTGTTGTGTGTGTGTGTGTGTGTGCGTGCGTGCGTGCGTGTGTGTGTATGTGTGTGCATGCGTGCGTGTGTGCGTGCGTGTGTACGTGCGTGCGCGTGCGTGCGTGTTCGTGCGAGTGTGTATGTACATTCGTGCGTGTTTGCGGTATATGCTTGTGTGTATGTTTTAGGTATGTGCTTATATGTATGTTTGCGGTATATACTTGTGTGTATATTTGTGGTATGTTTGTGGGCCTGTTTCGTGGATAAAATAACTGATCAGCTTTCAAAGCTCCATCTTTGGTGTCAGGCTATAGACAGTGGTGGATATGCACGAACAGCATTCGCGCATTGATTGTAGCATATGTCTGGATGCTTCCCAGAGAAGCTGCGATGGTGTCTGATTGAACAGGTCAGTCAGGGAATTAAAGTGTAAAGCGCTTTGAGCAATATTGAGGATTGGATACTGCGCTATATAAAAACTTACTTTTACTTTTTACCTTTACCCTAAGCATGGGTGTAGGTTCTTCCAATTCAACCCGAGCCTGTCATCCACGGCGTCCGCGAACGAACAAGATGCGGTCACGTGGTCTCTTAATTCAGTCGCAAAAGGTCAGATGCGCGCTGTTTAAACAATTCTAGAATTTGTCTGACAGGCCCTGCTTTGCCAAAAGAAAAAGCGACATCTTTATCGTTCAATTACGTCTTTTTAATGAAAGGCCGCGCGTTTAATGACACGCCTAAATTCATCAATTTACGGACGCGGCGTATAATGTATAACTGGGCGCATAGCGTGACGCCATATTTTATACGCGCGTACATCACTGAAACACTTGTTTACATTTGAACCTAATAATTTTAGCGCTATCGTACATTGTACAGTTTCATCCTGAGCAGTGGTTTTGTTGTGTTGCCCCCTATAATTATCTTGTCCTTCTTGCTATTCCAGGTTTAAGAAAAAGTGAGACTCGTTTGAATGTATTATGCTGTGTGTGGGTGTGCGTTTGCCTGTGATGTACTAATTCTTTGTAATTATATGTCAACTCAGTCTTATGTTAACCTTTCTATATACTTATGGCCAACCGTAACGTGCAGCAAAACGATTATCGAAAGCATGATTAGCAATAGTAATTAAATAACTAAACTGCGCGCTTTCATAATCTTGAAGTACCCAGCTGCAGGGAATGACAAGTCTGGTCACCGAAGCGAAATATTTGACAAACCATCCACCCTCGAATGTAATGGACTCGTCCAAACGAGAGCGCGCCGTTCACAAAGCGCAGCTTTCGATCCAGTTGCGGACATTCGCTACGGTGTCACTACTTTTCCGGATCGGCATGCAATGATCGCGTCCATAATCCCAACGAATTTGCTTCAGTATGATGCGAGAACGCATCCATACCCCAGCAGCGATGCAGGAAGCACGCACTGCCACATTTAGCGTCGATATCTCGGCCCGAGGCGGCGCGAAACGCGACTACTTGGCGATGTAGCGCCTGGCGTCAGTCGAGCGTGACGGCTGACACTGTAGTGTCGTTACCGGAGCGTATTGATGCCTTCCACGGCGATGATTACACGGGTGACGACTCTGAAAGGCCACCATGTGACAAACGTATCGTTGTAACGCGGGCTTGTCACTATACGGGACAGTCGCGGCGCGGCGTGGCGCGGCGCGCTCCCGTTCCTATGCATTCTTCGCTAATCACCCTCCGCCCACGCACATATACATTCTTCACTAATCACCCTCACTCATTTACATCGTTTTCTATTCGCCCTCTTTCTCACCCTCCGCTTCTGTGCTTAGTCTACCTTACCTTATCTGTCCATGTCGGGCGTCGTGGCGTGTAGCGTAAGTCGTAAGTCTGCCGTGACCTGTCTGTCGTCCGCCCAGCCCCCGGCCACCTGTTTGGCCTCAGTCCACGTCTTACGCCAAATGTGTTTTCGTCCTTTTTCTACTGTTTCTCAACAGACCAAATGAATGTTTGTCTGGCCCACTTCCCGCTTCCATTCCAGCGTCCGTGTAGGATTTTAGGCCGCGGTCTCCCTTCCCGGAGAGAGCTGTACAAACAGTGGCAGTTGAAACACATCGTGGAATAACCGATAATAATGGAGACGAATTAATAACAAGTAGCGACGAAAGGACGGAGCTAGCGATATGGACGTTATACATGCTCATGCACACGGAGTCACCATGCGTGCGTGTGTTCGTGCATATGTGCGTGGGTGTGTGCGTGCGTGCGTGTATCCATGTGTATACATATGTATGAATATTGCGAACGGCGGATCCACGACGCTTCATGACGGATCGACGACTGGACCACGACAGGTCCACAGTGGGTCCATAAAGAGTCCACAACAAGTCCACGACAGGTCCACAACGAGTCAACAACAACGAGTCCACAACGAGTCCACAACGAGTCCACGATAGATCCACAACGAGTCCACAATGAGTCCACAGAGGGTCCACGACAGGTCCACAACGAGTCCACAATGAGTCCACAGAGGGTCCACGACGAGTCCACAATGAATCCACAGAGGGTCCACGACGAGTCCACAATGAGTCCACAAAGGGTCCAAGATAAGTCCACAATGAATCCACAGAGGGTCCACGACGAGTCCACAATGAGTTCACAGAGGGTCAACGACGAGTCCGCGTATGGTTCAAAACGGGTCCACTACGAGTACACAACAGGTCCACAATGAGTCCTCGACAGTTCCACAGTGGGTCCACGACTGGTCAACGACGGGTGCACAACGATTGTTTGGACGGACAGGCAGCCCTGTATTGTTGTAAACAGAAGCGGACGAATGAATACAAAATCACAAAAGCGTCTGACACGGTTATATAAGCGAGGACTTTCAGCGGGAAAGACTAATCACTTGGGGGACATGGCACCTGCTGCATGATACATTCACGCATATAATTATTTTCTTCTACACAACAATTGTTTTACTTGTGTGTCTTTGGGTCCATAATTTCAACAAAACATGCAACGGAATGTCCACATGATTGGCGTCCATTATTTTTCAGGGTTTGTCGAACCTTGTTGCTAGGCAGTAGTCAAGTATAATATATATATATATATATATATATATATATATATATATATATATATATATATATATATATATATATATATATATATATATATATATATTGTGTGTGTGTATGTATGTATGTATGTATGTATATATATATATATATATATATATATATATATATATATATATATTATATATAATACTGCTAATACAAGGTTCGACAAACCCTGAAAAATAATGGACGCCAATCATGTGGACATTCCGTTGCATGTTTTGTTGAAATTATGGACCCAAAGACACACAAATAAAACAATTATATATATATATATATATATATATATATATATATATATATATATATATATATATATATATATATGTCGGTCGCGTAAACGAATATGTTTGAACATTCCACCCTGAACAATACACGGACCTCTACACACAGGGCCCGTAGAGATCAACGGAACGACCAGCCACACATCACACGCCACCGGGTCGTCGCCGCCGCAACGAATCGTCCGTCAAGTTGCAGACGGCACGTCACGTAGGCAGTCTGGTCACGAGACGCGTGTCCCGTGTCGTCGCGATAGCTCCGCCGTTGTTCCCGCGACACAATGCTGCTCACTTAGTGGTTAGCGCCGGTCGGAAACAAGTCGCGGGGCCGAGTCGGTTACGTCCGTCTGCGAAATGTAATCGCGTGCGCACGTAATTACGTCGTCTGGAGCGTCGCGAGCGCGCACGCGAGCGTCGCACAGACCGGAAGTCGGGTCGGCCTCGTTTGCATGCGGACTGCGTGCGGCTGGCCGCGGCCGTGCTCCCGTCAGACTACCCTCCCATTCCGCTCACGTCACCGAGAAAGAGAAGTGTCTGCCTATTGTCTAGTCTATGTATGGTGCGTTATAGCGCAGTGGGTAGAACGTCAGGTTTGCTATCGTGATATTACGTGTCTGGATCCCCTCCCTGCTGTTCCGAACATTGGGCAAGTTCGTTCAGTCCGCGTTATTCATTCAGTTGTACGAACGAGTAACTGGTTATACACGCACGCACGCACGCACGCACGCACGCACGCACGCACGCACGCACGCACGCACGCACGCACGCACGCACGCACGCACGCACGCACGCACGCACGCACGCACGCACACACACACACACACACACACACACACACACACACACACACACACATTTATTATAGCGATTTGTATTTGGGTACGAGTAATCTTCGTGCAGTAGTCCTAATAATACAATTGTAGAACTATAGCCAGTCTGGTTCGCTTTGAGCAATGGAAATGATCGCAAACAAGACTGGATATGTGGAAATTGTTATATGTAAACACACTTATCGGGTACTTACTGAGAAATACATTTAAAAGGAGAATTGGAGAAGCTAAAGTGTTCCACAGGCGATTATTTTGTACTCTATCTAACAAAGGCAATCTGACCTGGTGTTGACCCAACCCATTTACGCCCATATGTGGCAAACTGTGTTTCTGTGTATGTTTTAGGATTAGTCTTGCTTTTTATTTTGCTGTGCGTGTCAAAATAATGCCGCTATCAGCGCAGCTCCTAATTACCACAGAGTTCACTTTGGGTTCCCCTTTAATGTAATAATATATAGTGTAGGCCTAATCACCTCGAGTCGCCAGCTTAACCATTTACGGCCGACGCGAGTTTGTGATCGACGGGGCCACTGCTTTCGTAGTGTTTTGTGGTCGGGAGTTTTTCCTCCAGGCCCGCGGGGGTTGCACTTGTCGAGGCCGACATCTGAAAGAAACCACGGACCCCGTCGAGTAGGCGAAATGTTGCGCCCATCCCTAGACTTCTCGCTGGCAAACATAATGACGTCGCGGCTCGTTTTTCATCCGGGCTGCCTGGGGATCCGCCTTTATTTCATCCGGGCTGCCTGGGGATCCGCCTTTATTTCATCCGGGCTGCCTGGGGATCCGCCTTTATTTCATCCGGGCTGCCTGGGGATCCGCCTTTATTTCATCCGGGCTGCCTGGGGATCCGCCTTTATTTCATCCGGGCTGCCTGGGGATCCGCCTTTATTTCATCCGGGCTGCCTGGGGATCCGCCTTTATTTCATCCGGGCTGCCTGGGGATCCGCCTTTATTTCATCCGGGCTGCCTGGGGATCCGCCTTTATTTCATCCGGGCTGCCTGGGGATCCGCCTTTATTTCATCCGGGCTGCCTGGGGATCCGCCTTTATTTCATCCGGGCTGCCTGGGGATCCGCCTTTATTTCATCCGGGCTGCCTGGGGATCCGCCTTTATTTCATGCGGCCAACCGCGAACAAGTCATCGAGATAAATAGGTGGCAACGAATCTGGACGCTAGGCATCCAGGTTCCCGATATGACGTCACACTGTCTGGCGTCTTACCTTGACCGCATTGAGCCGCTAGACGTGTCCGGGTAGACTGACCGAATGTCGCCAGGACGGGACGGGACGGGACGGGACGGGACGGGACGGGACGGGACGGGACGGGACGGGACGGGACGGGACGGGACGGGACGGGACGGGACGGGACGGGACGGGACGGGACGGGACGGGACGGGACGGGACGGGACGGGACGGGACGGGACGGGACGGGACGGGACGGGACGGGACGGGACGGACGGGACACCACACCACACCACACCACACCACACCACACCACACCACACCACACCACACCACACCACACCACACCACACCACACCACACCACACCACACCACACCACACCACACCACACCACACCACACCATAAGGCGCAACATAAATTTGCACGAGGGAAGCATGAGAGAGGAAGGGGACAGAAGATAGGTGGGTAGGCCCTGAAATGGTTGAAGGGAGGGGTTATAGGCCACACATTTGATTGGTGGTTGATCTCACAACTTAGTTGCAGGGCCTAAGTTGTTCTTAAAATGTATAAGTAATAGTGGACTGTTACTGTGTGTGTGTGTGTGTGTGTGTGTGTCGTGCGTGCGTGCGTGCGTGCGTGCGTGCGTGCGTGCGTGCGTGCGTGCGTGCGTGCGTGCGTGCGTGCGTGCGTGCGTGCGTGCGTGCGTGCGTGCGTGTGTGTGTGTGAATGTTCAACAACTCTGCGGAAGATGATCAAAGATGAACACCTATTAACGTGAAAGTATTGAGTTATATAATAGGTATACAAGGACAACGGAAACACCTACGCGAAACATGAAATTATGGCTAGTTAATAAACTATTAGTAAGTTGGTTAGTCATAATGTGAAGTGATAAAATGTCATGTCATTCGAACTGCGTTTGCAGAGTTTGTGCAGTGGAAAGCTCCCTTTCCCGCTTGTTACAATGATCAGCGTTGCATTTAACTTTCAGGAATACATGTTTGGAGTTCGATCCTGATGGTCGGAAATCTGGAGAGCTTCTGTGTGTGGGACCCCCTTGTCTGATTGAGCTTGTTTAAGTAAAAACAAAACAAAACATAAATTCTTATATAGCGGGATATCTAGTTCTTAAATCTGTACAGAACGTCTTCCACTTAATTCCCTAGCATAACTGCTCACCCAACAGCCCCTTGAGTGTTATGGGAAAGTTTCAGCCACGCGATAATTGCAACGCAAAGTACATAAATACCCACCGATGTCGACCGCCATGAGGTCGTTCATACAGCCTTGTGAACTGAAGCGACGTCATAGATATAAACTCTGTGAGCGACGTGCTGTGAAAACGTGTCCAATGTTCGAAACGGAATGACAGGATCCTAACCCAGAATCCTATGTTACCGTTTCGAAGCTTGTCGCATGCTTACAAAGTTACAGCGCTAGAACAATGCGTTCGTGACTCTCATTTAGCCGCCTTTTTGTCTAAAACACACTCCTATGCAGTAACGCTGAAACAGACTCCGCTCCCGAATAACAGGAGCTATAAAAGTGTTATTTAGACATACCGGAAGTCAGCGACTTCCTCCAGGAGGTAACCTCCAGAGGAGTATTTTTTGTAGTTTGCATTCTATTCTGGTACTGATAACCTTGGTTTTGTTTACATTCACACCCAGACGAAATGTCTGAGAATTATTCTTGAAGTTGTCCAGTAATCTATGTGCAGTCGTGACTAATCAGGCCTACATCAACAAACTATCTATGATAACTGTAGCGAACGACGACGTAATTGTCAGCGAGATCGGGGAGTCAGCCAGTGTAGACGAGGCGGGGACTTCGACTGAGATCAATACGGGTTACGAATCAATTGGGTTATCGATTACAAGTCGCCGCCTGGGTCAGCGAAATGTGTAAACATGGCGGTCAATTAGGCAGCGGCGGTTGATAAGCACATCGGCAACTGATTACAAAGTTGTGCTAGGTCGCGGCTCGCACAAGCGGCGGTTCAGTGAGTACGGATAGTCTGCGTCGATTCGGCGGCGGTTCGGCGGTACTATGCATAACTATTATATGTGCGTGCGGCAAATTGCAGGGCAGATTAGGAAGGGGACAATTTAAAGTTAAAGTGAGTTTTTGTTTTTTGAAAATCAACTGTTCCAGACGTCAAGCCCCCGTATCCTCAGAATATGTAGTACGATTTCAAGAATTTGATCGACGGCATTGATTAAGGCTGTGTGTTTGTGGATTAAGCCAAATTGACGATATCCGTTAAACTTTAAAAAAAATTATAGTCGAGTGCATTAATACAGATTGATATGTTATTATGTATGTGTGGACGAGTTAGACAAATCAACATTATATAATACAATATAATAATATAATATATTAGAATAATAATATCGTGTGGTGTGGTGTGGTGTGGTGTGGCGTGGCGTGGCGTGGCGTGGCGTGGCGTGGCGTGGCGTGGCGTGGCGTGGCGTGGCGTGGCGTGGCGTGGCGTGGCGTGGCGTGGCGTGGCGTGGCGTGGCGTGGCGTGGCGTGGCGTGGCGTGGCGTGGCGTGGCGGGTCGGGTCGGGTCGGGTCGGGTCGGGTCGGGTCGGGTCGGGTCGTGTCGTGTCGTGTCGTGTCGTGTCGTGTCGTGTCGTGTCGTATCGTATCGTATCGTATCGTATCGTATCGTATCGTATCGTATCGTATCGTATCGTATCGTATCGTATCGTATCGTATCGTATCGTATCGTATATCGTATTATGTATATATGTATATATGTATATATATATATATATATATATATATATATATATATATATATATATATATATATATATTATCGGGAAGTACAACAACCGGAAGCTCGAAAAAAATTGGAAAATGATCGGTTACCTTAAATGTGGTTCTGGGTCAACTTCAAATGTCACGTGACTATTATGGGTGCAGCAGGTGATATCTCTGACGTTTGGGGCATTGGGCGGCCTACGGGGAATACTAATGCGCGTGTTTGTTTGCGTGTATGTAACGGTATCTTCACCGGAAGTACGCTTCTCGATTTCTCAGACACGGACTGGAATTGATTGACCGAGTTGAAAGCGTCGTGGCATCCTGTGTCGTGCGACATAGCTTCTTTCGTTCCAGGAACTGACCAGACACAATAGTTCTGCTGTCACACGGCATTGTGGTCAAGTATAGACCGAACGAATGCTGTTTAACCGCATCGGTTCTATCTGACGAGTGGTCGTGGGGAGCGGTGGTCGCGCGGTAGAGCGCCGCACTGTCAATCGAGGGGACGGTGGTTCAATCCCACCTACCGCCGTTTCGAAACTTAGGCAATTTCGTTCACCCCACATTTGCCTGTGTCTTTCGGAAGAGACACTCAAAGCCGGTGGTCCCTTCTATCTGGTGTCTATGCCAGGGGAAGTAAAAAAACACACAGGGGGTAAATGTGTAACCTGGAGTGGATTCACAAATTCTCGTTGGACTTTAAACGTTGCATGTACACCGTTTTGTTTCAGAGCGTAACGAACACCGCAAAACAACGCTGTACTTCGGTTAGGCGAATACAACGAACGAAACGTACACTGCTACACACACATAAAGTTAGACGAAAATAATTGCATTTACTCTGGTTTTTTGATAATAGGTGTCACGTATACAAAAGGCTCAAAGGATAACCATAAACCAATCCCAAAAAACTATTAAATAAAAGGAAAAAACATAGACAGTATCAATTTGCCAACACACTGAACTCTCTAAACCTATAGACCCCATTTAGCTTAAACAGTATTGTCGATTGGGCTACAGCCGACGGCGGTCACGTGTACTTCTTTAGAACCGCTCGAGCAAAGAAACGAAGTTGACTAAGACTGCAAAAGTTTCCCATGGTCATTAGTGGCAGAGGTCATTGCAACTTGCGAGCGCGTCTCTTAGACGGACTCCTTCAAATACCATTACGTAAACGTCTCAAAGGTAGAGAAGGACGGAGTAAGGAGGCCCCTCGGCCAAAGTGGGACTCGATACTATATTCGACCTTCCACTACACGTATTCGTTCGTTCGTTCGTTCGTTCGTTCGTTCGTTCGTTCGTTCGTTCGTTCGTTCGTTCGTTCGTTCGTTCGTTCGTTCGTTCGTTCGTTCGTTCGTTCGTTCGTTCGTTCGTTCGTTCGTTCGTTCGTTCGTTCGTTCGTTCGTTCGTCTCGTTCGTTCGTTCTCGTTCGTTCGTTCGTTCGTTCGTTCGTTCGTTCGTTCGTTCGTTCGTACGTACGTACGTACGTACGTACGTACGTACGTACGTACGTACGTCATTCGTCGACTACGCTACTTACTCACATCATCGATATACTATACTAGTCAAAGTAAATAAATAGTCAATAAAAACGATGATAATTAAATATAAGTAATAAATATATTTACGCAAACTAAGACCGATGCAAGAGACCGATGGAAGCAGATTTGAAAACAAATTTGCAACGCAGCAATATCAGGCAAGTATTTGCATGTTGTTTTGGAATGTTTACCGAAAATACTTCATTTCACGCCCACTTACACCGATTACGCCCACTCTCACAATGACGCGCTGTTCTAAGACCCTAAATCCTTGACCAGAACCTGGTACGCACCCTACTTTAGAATTATTAGACCCTACACTTCAACGTTTCATTGAAAGCTGACCGGGCTCCGAATAAAGAGTAACCGTGCATAATTGTGGACACGTCGCCGAACGAGTAACGGAAAACACCGATATTGACACACTTACATTGACCAACCTTAGAGTGACGTTCATGTAGCCCACAATCTCCTCCGTTATACCACATATTTACGACGGCAAATAATCGCTGTACACGGTATATGTAATGATACAACTGGGTTTTGTGTACACGGTTTATTTAACGCTTACTTTCTCTTGTTCATATTTATTTGATCGATTACAAACGAAATGAATATATCGTGACATTCGGGCGGTGTGCCTAAATCAGCGTAAATACTGGAACGTTGCCGACACGTGGGCGATGCACGCGCCGGAAGAACAAACGATTCTCAGAAAATATTCACGACGCGTGATTTTGCACAAACATGATCGATTACTGGGGTTTATACGAGCCGGGGCAATGTCAAGCTACAATGTGTACGGTTTGATTTATGTAAAAACTGATACTTGGTCTACATTCAGTATGACCCGCAGTGGAATGATTGATGACCGTTATAGATCCCCATTGTCTATAGCCACACGTGTTTATCTTTTCGTAGTAGCCGCTCGGCAATTTTCATTCAGTCTTGCTCGTCCGCGTCCGTTCAATATGGCGGCTTCCGTCAAATACCGCCACCGGCATTGACAAAAGGGGCATGGCTGGTGGGCGACTTCAAGACAATGAACGATCGGATTGTTTACATTGTTTTTCATAGATTACACTAAATTCTTGACATCCGTTAAGCTTTAAAAATAGTCGAGTGCATTGATAGAGACCGATATGGTATCGTGTTAGGGAAGTCCACATCTAGACAGGCGAAGTGCCAAGACGGCTATACCAACACGTGCATGCACTTACAGTGTAGTATTCCATTTAGTGGACGTTTTATCATGCCACAGAGGTCGATGTCTTCAAGACGATAACGAATATCGGTAAGTGTTTGGTATATTTTTAATTCATATAATTTGACTTAAATATATTCCTGATTCTATTATAGCTTCGGACACTCGATCGATATATTCCAGATTATGTTAGAGCATCGGAGTCTCAATCGATATATTCCAAGTTCTATTAGAGCTTCGAACACTCAGTCGATATATTCCAGATTATGATAGAACTTCGGACGTTCAATCGATATATTCCAGATTCTGTTAGAGCTTTGGAGTCTCAATCGATATATTCCAAGTTCTATTAGAGCTTCGGACATTCAATTGATGTATTCCAGATTATGATTGAACTTCGGACGCTCAATCGATATATTCCAGATTCTGTTAGAGCTTTGGAGTCTCAATCGATATATTCCAACTTCTATTAGAGCTTCGGACACTCAGTCGATATATTCCAGATTTTGATAGAATTTCGGACGCTCAATCGATATATTCCAGATTCTGTTAGAGCTTTGGAGTCACAATCGATATATTCCAAGTTCCATTAGAGCTTCGGACACTCAGTCGATATATTCCAGATTATGATAGAACATCGGACGCTCAATCGATAAATTCCAGATTATATTAGAGCTTCAGACTCTCCACCGACACATCCAAATGTTATTAGAACAGCGTAGTCTCAATCGATGTATTCCAAGTTCTATTAAAGTTCTACTAAAGCTTCGGACTCTCAATCGACAAAATATTCCAGGTTCTATCAGAGTTTTAGACACTCGATCAGTAATATTCCAGATCATATTGTAACTTCGGATTCTCAATCGGGATAAATCCAGGTCCTATCAGAGTTTCGGACTCTCAATCGATATATTTCCGATTATAATCCTCATTCTGCCGTTTAGATTTTGGGCAAGTTCGGTTACTCTACTTTCGCACAGTAAAAATTGTGGCGTGGCTGCGTAATTTATTTATTTTATTTCCCAGGGAAGTCGAACTGGTATTTGGTTGAACAGGTCTATTGGGTAACTATGGGTAAAACGCATTGAACAAGTATAAGTACTAAACCATCGTCATTATCGTCATCGTCATCGTCATCGTCATCGTCATCGTCATCGCCATCGCCATCGCCATCGCCATCGCCACCATCATCATCATCATCATCACCATCAGCATCAGCATCAGCATCAGCATCAGCATCAGCATCATCATCATCATCATCATCATCATCATCATCATCATCATCATCATCATCATCATCATCATCATCATCATCATCATCATCATTAGCATCATCATCATCAGCATCAGCATCAGCATCAGCATCAGCATCAGCATCAGCATCAGCATCAGCATCAGCATCAGCATCAGCATCAGCATCAGCATCAGCATCAGCATCATCACCATCACTATAATCATCATCATCATCATCATCATCATCATCATCATCATCATTAGCATCATCATCATCAGCATCAGCATCAGCATCATCATCATCATCATCATCAGCATCAGCATCATCATCATCATCATCATCATCATCATCATCATCATTAGCATCATCATCATCAACATCATCATAATCATCATCACCATCATCATCATCATCATCATCATCATCATCATGCTGTCGGTCGCGATGCGACAAAGACTGCTTCCATCACTTGACCGTTGCTCTCCATTTATCTCTCTGCTGTGAGAGTGATGTCCATGAGTCGGTCTTGATGTATCTCAGCTTCAGCTTTCTCTCGATGGTATCCTTAAACCCGAGACGAGGGCGCCCTCTCTTTCTGTGACCTGCTTTGGTAGCCTGTCTGGTGACATCCTCATGAGGTGTCCAGTCCACCGGAGATTCTGTCCGTTCGAATATGTCCAAGTATTAAATACTGCGCAATATAAGAACGTAGCTGTATTTGGCTTAAATAAGATGTTCCATGACAATCGTGCGTGTGCACGGCTTCTTACGCTACACGCATTGTTAATGGTATGTTTTATTACAGAGGCAAACTCACTTTTTACGGGAATTTAATTCTGGTAATTTTGGCTTTTGATGGTTAAAATTTCTCAGCGATTGTACCCATTACTAAGTAGGCGTACTTTACGGCAAGCAATGGGGCACTTTTAAAAGCGCCTCAAAAATGTTGTTTTACATTGTTAGACATGCTTTGGAATTAGGCCTACATGTAGATAATGTTTAATTGCTATATTCACGTTTTGGAAGTTTCCCACGCCATGGTCGGACGTGTGCAGCGCTAACTTACGGGGCGAACAGTCAGAGTGAAGTTCAACAACATGACTGCATACTTATTGTACTATTTCTGTGTGCAGGCGGTAGCCAGCAATGACAGCGACCTGGATGATAGCCATTTGCAATTAATTACGAATATGGACCTTGAATATGTAGGCCGTGTTCAAACCGTGACAATCTCACGATTCGGGTGATATTTACTGTAATATCATCCGATATATCGCCCGATAAGTCGCCACCGTGAACGTAGTAGTCAGTAAACTAGCCAGTGAAGTGTCTGTCAGTGAGATGCAATGGACCAGGTGCCGGTTATGGCATAGAACTTTGTCCTAATTGTGTCTTACCAAAGAAATGTATTGCATTTTGTCTCAATGATGGCATCAACTAACGAACTGCGGTGAACTCTGTATAAGTTGTGGGAACAAAAAAGTAAATGCATTGAACGTTACATCGGTAGCGTGCATATTATATTATATATATATATATATATATATATATATATATATATATATATATATATATATATATATATATATATATAATCTTATAAAAATTCCTTTCATTGATAATCAAAGGCAACCATGGAACAGACTGCCTGCAATTAATAGCAATGTTTTGTTATCGTCTCAGTAATTCAAGCACGGTTCCACTCCTCTGTTACCAGACTCGTCAACTAGTATTCGATAAGTAAGTGTAGATTGAACGGTTCTGATTCCACTAACACGGATCACAATAGTGGACGTCTTGCCTTTGAAGGGTAGTGTGTCGTGGCGGTACGTCTCTCGATGCGTCCCACTAACTGACGCGATGGTGCAGTCCTATCGATTGCATATTTAACTGTCGATAGCCGTCGTCAACAGCACATTGAACTATCGAGAGATAAACACGATTGCCACCCACAGCGATAAGCTGCAGATCGTGAATGGACAAAAACATTATCAAAAGTCGACTTTTTTCTTTTTCTGCCGTTATCAGATATCTGTTGTCAGTTTTATTTTTAAACATATTCACACCGCCGCTATTGACGTCGTAAGTAGATAATTAGTTAGAAGTTATCGTTCTATGGGAGACTAGTGCTTTTTCGTATCGTAATCTAATCTACTGCGCTGTTCTTTTACCGCCTAGTGTTGGCTTATGCCCTGTGCACAGTGGGGAAAACAATCTTTCTATTAATATCACATTAGCAATTTTCTTATTTTGTAAACATAGTAGGACCTATTTGGCATTTTGTAATGTCCTGGTCTCTACTGTAGTCAAATAATACTCCGAAGACCCTAATGCTAATGTTAATGTCACTAAGCTCTGCAATCAGCGCTGATGACCTTCTAAGTATATATTGTTAGCTTATCTACGCGCGAGGTGATCATCTTACGATACATCATCCATGCCTGTCTGTATGTATAATAATGATCATATATGCCCAATGAAGTATAACGATCGCGTTGCACATGTTCACAAGTAGCTCTGTATCTATCTTTATCATACGTGACGTTTCTTCAAACTACCAAGATAATTTGACTACACTTTGAAGTCTAAATTCCACTTAGCTCTGAAACGTTCATGTCAGCTGTTGTTAGTTCTTACAGTTCTAAATAATAGCATCCATAGTCATAAAGATTATTGGTACAATAGAACAGCAAGGCTATTTATGTAATGTTATTGCTTTTAAACTTAAATTTAGATAGGTTAAATTGTTGACGTCATCAATCTACGTCATCATTCTATGACGAACCAATTCTGATCACCTGACGCTAGTGTCACGTGATTCAACAATGCTCACAAATACTATCGTGAAACTAATACAATATGGTATATTATGACTACACGCCCTAGATCCATGACAAATTGAGATGGTGTTCGATTGAACAGGTCTGCCAGGGCTTAAAGTGTAAATCGCTTTAAGCAATCCTGATGACTGGATACTGCACTATATAGGAACATACCTTTTTATCCTTAAACACGTTTTTTTTTTTAAAAAATATGTTCATATTTGTAGACAATCTGGTATGTGTACAGGAAAAATTTAGCAAGATTTAACAAGATTGCCACCTAGAGAATCAACTCTAGATGGCAGGTGGACAAGGAAGCCCTTTGGCTTATCGAGAGTCCAACCTATCTATCTAAGTATACCCCGCCCTTCTTACGGATATGTCGATTTTATTTTTAAACATATTAACACTACTAGCACCTACATAATCAGCTGATTATCTGTTCTATTCATGTACTGTTCTTTGTTAAAATGAGTATTTTCTAATATCTAGTCTACATTGCTTCTTTGCTAATGTAATTCCGTGTCCTCTAGTCCTTATCTCTTCCTTAACCGAGAAAAAAACATTTCTGTCAATATTTTCATACCCATTCAATATTTTAAACTACAAATTAAAAGAGAACCATCGTTTATGTAAAAGTTTAGATGAGAAGCGTTATCAAGCTTAAGTATCAGGCAGGCAGTTCATTTAAATCCAAACCATACTTGACATGCCAAATGCCGCAAACTAGAATGCAAGACACGTGATGTCGTAAAGCCACTTGTACAAACAATGGTTGAGCAATGGTCCGGCCGCGATTGCAACATGACTGAACCGGACGCAAATATTTAACTGGTACCTTTCCCACGACTATTACTGTCCGATTTCCGTTCTAGGAGAACATGACGTCACGCTTGTGGTGTCGACGTATTAATTAAATTAAAGTGTCGTGACCATTCTGTATTCGCTGTGGTCAGTGCTTAATGAGACTGCTAATGAAATTATTTGCATACACTCAGCGTGACCATGCTGATATATACATCACGCTACACTACAAGGCAAATGCCCACGGATATTAAGTTACCGATTGTAGACATATGCAAGTGTTCACTTGCATATGAAACAGGTTTAGTCTTACAACCAACAGTCTTCATAATTTTGCACAAATAATTATTAGACGGCTAATACGTGTTCTATGTGGATTTAACATAAAAGGAAATCTATAGTGGATAATTTAGACTCAACCTTTACACAATAACACTCTGTTTTCTGCCAACTATTATATAGATCTAGACAACGAAGCGGTAGGCTGAAACATGTCGGTGTACCATATTAATTAAATTCCAAATTATGTCTTCCATATTTATAAGTGCATAATTCTATTCCAGAGCATGAATTAATTTGGTGGTGGTTATTGACAACATAAAGTCGTTAAGGTGTACGTTAAAGTAATTACAATCAGGTTAAGATCTGAGTAAAACAGCGCAACACAGTGGTTTGTTAGGTAAGATACAACAACGTTGCTAAACAATTTAAATATTTTAGGGAGGCCATCCTTCCCATTAAGGCGGGGGACATGACAGTGCATCCGGGAAGTTGTTTCCATAGGCGGGCACCTGCTAGGATGAATGAGAGTTTAAAAACTTCACTTCTGCAATACAGACGGAGATATCTCGCCGTCTGTGGCCTTCTGTTGCGGCTGTCAGGAGGTGCGTGAACGTGGTTGTACACGTGTTTGTGAGATGGAGTTACACCCAGCACATCACGGTTATCTTGTCGATTGCTTGCCTTCGGTGTCGTGCGGATTCCCAGCCGATGTTTCGGTTCTTTCCGAGTGCTGCCGGTGTCTTGTAGCAGCATGTACTCGCCGCTTTGACGGCCTCGTCCAAATCAACCCAAGACGAATGTTGCGTTAGGCGGTCCCGGGGTAAGGTACAAGTACAACAACATCAAAGCCAGCAACGTCGTCGTCAGTTCATCACCTTCTCCCACGCCCTCTTCCTCCCCTGCGGCACCCCTGCGTCTCCCTTTGGCCCGCCGAAACCTTTCAAGCGACCGGCGACTCCCGGGAGACATCGAAACAACGGAAGTCGCCCTCTACAACAAAGACGGCGGAGAGGCGGCGCTGCGAGCGGCGATGCTATCGGCCGCTGGAGGTCGCCTCCCGGCTCGCGAATACTTTACGTCAAATACGACGTCATCTGCCTCGAAGCGTAACTTCGGAGCTGTGCCGACGACAGCATTCTGTCGTTGTCGTTGTCGCAGTCATTTCTCCGGGCATAATTTCTGACAGGACGCAAAATGCGACGTTTGTACGATACCATTGACTGGTGTCAAGCTGGCAGTAAATATTTCATGCGACGTTGTTTAGACGTTGTGTGATCGTTGTATCTACACCATCGATAATATCAGATGCTACGTCTGCGAAGGCCTAGCAGTATACGGGTGTCGCATTCCAACAGTTCATTGGTTCGCTAACGGGAAAGAAAACTTTGCAAATTGCCGAAAGCAACGCGCCGAATAGACTGCAGACATGTAGCGAAATGACAGAACTGGCAGAAAGTACACCCACTGTAATGGCAGAACTGATGATACGAGTCGAATCTCTATTTACGTGACAGTCACGATGTGACATAATTCTGGTGCCATTGGTACACTAATTGATTAAGAACAAACAGTAGTAATCATTACGAATAAAGCCATAGAAATTAATCCGTCTGGACACAACGTAATGAGACCTCTGGGTGGCCGCAGTTTGACGTAAACGAAGAACCCATTTTTGAGCTGTGGTTCGGATGTGGAAGACACAGTTCGCGTTCTCCTTGTCTCTAATAAACTTGGGCCATACTGTTCACCCAATGGTGCTTAATACCGGGGAGATAAAAGATCACACATTAGTTAACCCTGTAAACAGATCTGACGCGTTCTCTCTCTCTTCTCTTCTCTCTCTCTCTTCTCTCTCTTCTCTCTCTCTCTCTCTCTCTCTCTCTCTCTCTCTCTCTCTCTCTCTCTCTCTCTCTCTCTCTCTCTATATATATATATATATATATATATATATATATATATATATATATATATATATATAACACTCAATAACTGAGCGTGGAATACACATGAGAATGGGACCATATTAGGTATATCAGGTACTTTTCAAGGTGTGGCATGATGAAATGTCGACCAGATTATAGATGACAGGCCGGATGCCACTAGGAATGGTCAGTTGACTGGTCAGGTGTCCGGTGCGGGTGTCCGCGTGCGCCCATATACGTCGGTGCAAGTGGAGCGACTCGACCTGGTCGCGTGACCCTCACCGGCCCGGTGCCTACGGTGCAAGATCGTAAACACGTCACAAAGGCGTTATCGTAGTCCAGTTCTCTCGAACCGATCGGGCTTTTGTTGTCGCTCGTCGGCCAAAGACAAACACGTGCCACGCTACAGTGGACGTCCATTCAGACGGCGTTATCCGCAGTTTCATTCATACATTCAACCGACGACGTTCATTCAGTATTTTCGTCGTAGTTTAATTCACGGCCGACCAGAGCGGCAATCAGCGGCCGCGCCGTGCGGGCTCGCCGCCGCCTCTGCTGCCGTCACCGGTTGCGTGCTCTCGCGCCGCCCGGGGAAGGTCGCGGAGGATCGGCACGTCTGATGCAGGGCAGGGCGGCGTAGCGAAATCTATGAATGAAACGAACGAATCGCCGAAGGGTCCATTTTAGAGAAAGTGGGGGTAGCGTGATCTGCCCCCACTTCGATACGGTTCACCCCGAGTCGTATTTTCTCAGGCAGGCAATACGTGTAGGCCCAAAATATAGTTACGGCGACGATGTAGGCGACGCCATTTTGAAGGTGTGAATTTATTTTAGAAACACGAAGACCTAACATTATTAGTAGAGCAGTGATTATAATTGGGGGGAAATTAAGGTATAACACATTGTATTCTCAGTAGTGACTATTGTGCATAATTCAGAGAGTAAACTGTTTCGTGAATCGGGAAGAATTTGGGAGTTGTGAAATCACAATGTCGAGTCTTAATTTTTTGTAATATTAACAAGGTTAGCATGTCAACGGTATCCATCCTTAGGTATATAATATATTATTAATCGTTGCTATGTGGAGGTTTTTGGTAAGTATAACATATATTTAAACCCTCGGGGGCTAATGGCATTCGTATAGATCTGTACTCGGGCGATGCCGTACTTAGAAATAAACCACAAATATTAATTTGACCACAAACGATAGAAAACTCTTGGCAGGGAATACGTGTCCCACGGTTACTTGTAGGGTCGTAGACAATGAAGCCATATTTAACTAGATTATCGCTCGCGGCAACACGCCCCATATGTTATATAGACCAGGAAGACATTGGGTTATCGATGATAGTCTGACATTAGTTTGAGCGCTGTGCGCCGCTTTGCAAAACGTGTGACCTTTTTCTGACACATTCTCACATAGGCCGACAGAGTCAGATCTATGCGTAGGCCTTATCTAAATATTTGTAAAAATATAAGATTCTTATCTCCAACATATGCTGTCCTTGTTGATTAAAGTTGATCCGTTTCTTTAGGGTCGAATAAAATATATATAAACATAACCGATGTATAGATTTTAAATCTACACATCTCTTGTATTGTTCCAGGCCTATCCTATCTATGCTATTTCCGGAGTAACGGTTTATGTATTGTTTCTGTAGTGTAGTATTTACTGTTCTGAGTAATCTGTTTCAACCATATCAAATCGCGTATCCGTTATACAGTACTGGCAGGTGAACTGTGGCGTTCTCTTAGTAAATATTCAGTTGAAGTACCCAACTAGGTTCACAGCTATGCCAGAGTTATCTCTTATTATCTTCTGTGTCTTCGAGTGGTCTGTCTTTATCTCAGAACACGGGGTCTAGTCATGATGTAACCACATATAAGCTCTTGTTGCTACACGTGGCTGTCCCTGCATTGATAGAGCAACAAACGATACATTCGTGTGTCTTTATTAGGAAAAAGGACCCATATATCGATACTGAAATAATTCCTCTTAATATTATATCTAAATATAGGAACAACTCGCTCATGTATCTATATAGACACACCCACACATATTTGTACTGGAATAACGTACGCGTATATTTATATAGAACCAACTAACTTATATGTCCGTATATAGAAACACGAGACTC
>JAODUO010000019.1:155000-197500 GCA_025642075.2 Ridgeia piscesae | reverse complement strand
TTGTTAATCTTCAATTGCTTTGCGAGCCGCGTGTTATAATTAAAGAACGACCGCGGGCGGTTGTTCCGCGAGGATGTTGTGCGATTGAGATGCAGCGATGGTGTTCGCGATAGTGTGGCCGAGTGCCAGGGAGGTGGCGCGTGCATCCTGTACGGCCATTGAGAGAAAGCCAGCGAATCGGTGGGAGTGTCCAGAAATGTGTTCACTGGACGCCGGCGACGAATAATTGCGAACCTTTGCACATGTTTGCCGGCGGCCAGAGGTGAAAATCAGCCGAAATGAAAGTTCACTGAAGTTCGCCCATCAGAAATGTGTGCGAACGGACGGACGGACGGACGGACAAACGCACGCACGCACGCACGCACGCACACTCCCCCCATAAACACACACGGCACACTACATACACGACGCCGTGAATAAGTCAAAGGCAACATTAAGCCGGCAGAAGGATTCAGACAAATAATTGTATAACCTCATAAAATAGAAACGAGTTGTTTTACAAGACAATTAAAATTACAATTATGTTGAGTTACACATACACACATAATATATATATATATATATATATATATATATATATATATATATATATATATATCATATAATATAAGTCCTGTATTTAGTTATTTTATTGTTTGTATTGTATCTGACAGGCCTATTGCATGTTTTGGAGTTAAATTATGACCGATGTGATTTCCATAAAGGTCATTTCCAAGTTTATTAACGTCTATTCGTAAAAACAAGTTCGTAATTTTAAAGTTGTCTCATTAAAACGTTATAATTTTAAGGAAAACATTAAATTCGTAAACAGCTGGTATAATAAGACGTGTTGCTTTTGGTGCTTATTGAGTTTAAGTTGACACGTTCCCACGGTCCCGACCAAACCGGGCTAAATACAACTGATTTGACGAAAGTCCTGCAAATAATTATCTGACGGGGCAAGCAACCTCCGTTCAGAACGTGAACCTCCTCGCAGGCCGGCCGCAGGGCACACGGCGTGCCACTGGGCTCGCAGCTAACGGCCGATATCATCTTTCAATACGGTCAGATCAATTGAACACCACCGGAAGTGTAGTGTTTATTACCGTTCCGTCCGCCTATGAGATTCAGAACTGACCGGCATTTTGCTTTACCAGCATGAAACCATGCTAGCCGTGCTGGTGTGGTGACTTCGGTCGCCCAGCTAATCTCAGTGGTGGGCAGGACAAATTGGACTCGAAGAAGACACACTCGAGTCGTTTTTAACTCGTGACAGGCCTTACTCACTCACCCTAACCAGAGTCGTTTTTATTTCCGCTGCATTCGCAGAGTACTAGACAAATCTGAAGAACGACCATCGTCGATTTGCGTTGCCTTCCTTTGATTTGACTGTGGGTGGCAGGGTGTCTGGGGAGGGGGACGGGAGTGTGTCCTGTAAGTAGGACCTAGTCAATTGTTACTTGCACTTTCTGAATAAAAACTGTTGATGTCAACCGAGTGCATTTTAGCAGGCATGTTAACATGTTTAATGGAATAGTGCACTTATTAGCACTGGAATGGCGGCTTTCTAAAGAGTTAAATGCGCGGAAGCATTTCTGACAATATGTCAACCGTAGGCCTAGCACACGTGGGCGTCAATGTTTTTGTCAATATTTATAGCCGTTGTGCAAGCAGGAATTCTGTGAGAGCTGCAGAGCGTTGCTGTTTTTACGAAACTTATTCCCGTATCATGTACTTGATCGCAGATGTTATTCAAGAGTTCTTTATGGTCACGTGGTCTTGTAATCGACACGACCTCCGAAGTCGAAAATAAATGTACACTGTGCCATTTAGCTCACTCGAGTGCAGCATTTTCTAAAAACCAAAAATATCTGCACTATAAATGGGGTATTGCTAGAACTACATAAATAACGGTGGAATTTCGCCTTGCACTGTTGACTCCAGAGCGATTCGTCGCTCAAGATACTCTCGTTTACATCTGGGCATGCTTTATTCGGAGAGTGTAGCTCGTTTCGATCAGGAAATGCACGAAATAGGTAACACTAACTGTCTGTGTAAACGTATATAACAGACTACAATTCGCATATTTCACGGAATCGTAGTTCATTGTAACAACAGCTAAATTCCACGTGAGCCTATATCACTGGCAGCTGCGTATAAGCGTCGACGCTGGCGAATGATTTTAAATACCACAAGTTGACCCAGTCCAAAACCATATATATTTACAACGCTGGCGGGTTGTAACTGTGTGACCTATGTATGTTGTGTACTTATTGACACCAGCACACGCCCGACTACTGACTATACTATACGTAGTAAGAATTCTGATTTTAAATAAAATATTTTGTCCGCGAACACTTTATACAGACCGGGTTTGATTTGCTTAAAAACGTCCCTACTTACACGTGTGTCCATGTACAAAAATGTTAAGATCAAAGGCGCAATATATATATATATATATATATATATATATATATATATATATCTGCACGTAATTTATTCCTTGTTAATAGTTTTGACCAGATGAACATAAGGTCCGACGCCCATTGAGGATCATCACTAAGAATACTGCGTCGTGGATTCAAACCAGATTCACCGACTGATAGATAGCGATGAAGTGAAGTCGACATTCTCCGTTAACGGGTCGTGATCGGGTGACAACTACACAAGCGGCCACCCAGACGGGACGAGCCTAAGAGGATATCGGATGCTCCCTGGCTTGGCCACGCCCACCGGGATACTTCCGTGTGATCATGATTTATCGTATATCGTTTTCTTCCGGGGCCTACAAACAAAGCGAAACGTTTAATTGATAAACGTTGTAGGTCTAAATATGTTTGTCGGTGTGTAATGTTATATTAATATCCATTAATTATTCTCTCCGGCTAGCGATAAATTAACTTAGTCGGACTAGTTTCGTGCGGTATTCTATTCATGACATGCTGGCGCCACCTCGTGTCAATGCACAGATAGGTCTACTCAATATGCTTTGCAACAGGGCGGTGATAAAACACGCCAGTGAAGATGAAGCCGGTATGCGCGAGGCCTCATTTCTTGAGGGTCGAGTGGCATTTAGGTGTGAGGCGAGTCGAAACCCAGCCAGCTATTTATAGCGGCTGTATCCGCTCGTCCGCCTGATGTTTTACTATTTCCTGGCAATTAATTCGCTCTCCCGCCGAGGCTGACTGACGCGGTGGCCGACAGGTGGCAGTATTCGCGCCGTTTCATTCACTGGACGCCGGGTTTGTGATTTACGAGCACCGCCATTGGGACGCCGCTACATTCCGTCGAAGGGAAAACTCGCGTCGTTTGCAGTGGCGGCGCAAATGCAGCCTCGCGTCCGGCAAACGCCAATTTTTTTGGACCAAATTTAAAGTTTAGAAAGCAAACAACGTTTTATTAACGTCAATCCGGGCCGCGTTTGATCGCACTGCGAGTGTATGCCCAATGGCGATCAAACTGCCTGAACGCAGCAGACGACAATTGTCTAGGACTAGGGGGCTGACACTTGTGTTGTCGTCGTAAATTTCTACTAGCTCTGGTATTGTTGGCGCATATCTCAACCTATTCAAAGGAAACAATGCATTTTCTGCGTTTCCATGGCAACAGGCCTTTGCCCGCAACATCGCGGCTGCGGTGAACTAAGAAGACATTGACCAAGGTATTGGATATTGGGATGCATGAACTGGAATAAATGTCAGTAAATAAGTTAGTACATGGCGTGCACACATAGTTATGGCACACATGACAAAATATAAAGGATTTTGTTCTAAATGGCAAGACATTTCAAGAATTATGTTTCGTTTTTAGTCTCGATCAATTAATTTGGATGAAGGGAATGCGAGGAGTTGAAAACGTGACAGTAGAAGATACAGAAAGGAGGATCACTGGCTAAGATATGGGGGAGGATGGTGAGAGAAAAGGACCGAGGCCTGGAGGGGAGAGGTTGGTGGCGTGACAGGAGCTCGAGTACTGCCAGTGGAAAAAGTGGGGAGAAAGAAACACGGGGAGAGCGCTTTAGAAACGTTGGTGGTGAAAATGGAGGAGTAACAAACAGGAGAATAATGGGAGGAAAAGAACCTCTGTTGGAGAAAGACATGTGTGAAAGGGAAGATAAACAAATTGGTTTGGTAGAAGAACACATGTGAGGGGGAGGAAGTAGTTAGTCTGTGAAAAAACCAACACGGAAAGGCAAGTAGAGAGGGGTGATTTGGGTCAGGGAAAAGTTTGTTCCAATGGATGAACTAAAATAACGTAGTAGAAGTGAGCTACGTAGCGAGGTAGTTTTTAAGTTTGGAGGAAAGCGGCAGTCATACTGTGGGACGGGAAATATAAATTATTTGGCCACTTGTCTTGATGAAAAGACCGAAATCGACCATTGTGGCGTGACATTTGTTTTTAGGCGCTCACAAAAATAAACGTAATCTCAATGTTTTAATCTCGACAGGTACAGTTTATAGATCGATCGAGTACAGGTGAAATCAATCCTGTATAGATGAAAACATCGAGATTATGAATTTACGGTTTTCCGAGCTAGTGACTCTTTTCAAGAAGAAAAATAAACGTACTCATAGACCTACCCCTGTGAATGCGCTCCCCATTTCCCCGACGGCAATTGCATTGATTAATATGCAGCGCGTGTATACAGCATCCAGATAGCTACAAAACAGAATAAACGCACTGTACAGGTCGACAACAAACAAGCACGCAATGTGAACCCGCCAAAAACGTGTTTACCAGAGGTAAACATGGCGCGGTTTCGTGGCTTTCACTACTAGCGTTTAGGCGCGGTGAACCTGACACCCCTTGCCGCGGCGCGAATGGACTCGGTCCGGAAGTCTCGAGGGAGGTCATTCGCTCGTGTCACATATCCACTCGCTTTCCATATATGGGATGTTCCTTCAATGGAGGAGTGTTTCGTGTTTGTGCGGTTTTAACGCCGATTTGCTGGGATTTAGCGCGACGAAGCAGCGCTCATGAAGTTGGAGAAATCGGCACGAGTGTGCGGGCGCTGAACGGATGCCGAATTCGGTGAGTAGCGAGACGGAATGGCCGGCTGCCGGCTGCTCTTTCGCTCTACCATGTTGATCCATTCATAAATTTTGAAGGACGTTGCAGCGAATGGTGGCGCCACGGCCGTGGTAGCGGGCACACGCTGCAAACAGCTTACCCCGACTGGATGCAGCCGCTTATCCACCCCATCGACGCCGACAAACGAACCACACACGGATTAGTTTGACGTGTACGCAACGTTTTGCAACGGGAATATTCGAGTTTGGTGAAAATTCACAGCGTTTGTGCTGGTCGAAGCGAGCAGCCGGATATTTACGTCACAGCTTGGGCCAGCTGAGCGGCGGGCGCGGCGCAGGCTGCCGCTGGGTACGGTGGCCTTCTGCGTCGAATTTTGGCGTTCGCCTGTCGATTCAGTCGACCTGGCTATGTCGGCGCCGACGGACGGCATCCGGCCGGCGAAAACTACGCATTTCATCGGGAGTTGCATGACGGATGGATGGTACTCGATCTCTGCCCGCTGCACCCGTCGTGAGAGCTCGGAAAACGCGACATTCGACCGCGCTTAATTATCATACGGTATTTACACCACCGGGGCTGCTTTAATTGCGGGTTGCGGGGCTGTCATTTCCGTCCCCACCGAAGGGGGGTCGGGGCGTAAATTGGCAGTATGTTAATCACTTATTTTGCGGTATTCATGAGGGGTCAGTTTGGTGGCACATATACACTTAACGTTACCTTTCCATCGGTCGAAGTTCTACGTCGTCGCCATAGCTCACGTTTTGCATGTGTTACTGTTAGGTCTAGGAACAGTCTATACTAGTCTGTACTGTGCTATCAGTACGAATTACAGCCGATAATAGTGGTGTCCGTGTCAGCCCAAGTAGATACTACCCACGCCATGGCCATGACCAAGGAGCTGTAGGCGTTTCTGACATGTGAAGTAAACAAACTTGAAACCGATAGTGAATGCTGTTTATCAAGGAATGAGAGTAATTGTTTGGGCGGCAGCTGGCAGTTTCAGTTGAAATTAAAATAGTGAAATGTATCTTAGCGAACGTTTGGGAATTTTTTATCATCAACACCAGAAGGTATCAGAATCGATACTAAGTTTTATAAACAAGCAGCATGTTGAACCATGATGTTAAGCATCATTTATGAGAGTCAAGTAAGTTTTCACCAGTTATACTTTTCATGGGTTATATGTATATTGTATTAACCGTCTCTGTTCATAATAGTCAGCTCAATAAATGGGGTTCATGGTGATCAGACAAACTTAAAATGCAACTTAAAAATTATATATAAGCTTATACAATTTCACCTCCTTCAGAGTAATATTAATGACTTTTTATAAAACGCCACATCCTAATATTTTTCTGGAGTACTTCTTGTGTAGGAACTAGTGGAGGCCAATTTTAACTCCACTCTGATGTTTTTCTTTCCTTTGCATATACCAGTAGAAACAGATAGATCAGACCTATAAATTGTAGGGTCTCAGTCCGGAAATATTCCAGTGTTCAAATATTTGATGGTCGATACATTTTTAACAGACTCGGCTACACATTGGCGGTGTCCGTCCTATGAGGTTCAAACTATCAAAACACCATACCAGGTTAATTGAAACATTGTACACATGTATACATGTCTGGGGAACCAAATTAGGCTGCTTCTGTCTTTTTCTTCTATAGCCCTTTTCCTTACCCTGACAATATACAGCCAAATGGATCATTAGCTGAAACTTAATGTGTATCTAAAACATCACTTTAATTGGCTTTTAAAAAGCAGAAATATCCTATTCTGTTTGCAGTGCAGTGCTGTACGGTCAGGTGTGCACATAAATCAACTGTGTAGGTAAAGTAAACATGGCTCTTATTGCTAGTTGAATGTGGGTAGGTCATTTATTGAGCTGCACTGAATTTCGCTGTGGACCCTAGTGTTAGGAAAGTGATTTTTCTAGATATTTCTGACAACTCATACACACACTTCACTTGTTGTCGTGCTGATCTGTATGTCTACCTACCTGCTCATTTAAGAAGGTGACATGCAGTTTTCTTCAGTTTGGTGACAGAAAGTTTGGGATTAACCTAAAAAGCAGTTTTGTATAAATAGTCTGTGTAGGAGATAAAAGAAACGGCATGTTTGTATAAAGTTATACAAAACCAGTAAGTGATTATTTAAACATTGAATCTTGTTGATAATTTGGAAGCCTTGGTTGTGTGTCCGTTCTTGATACGAACTTGAAAAGTTAATGGCTGCTGTTAAGTTGTTACGATGTCTAAAGTAAACAAGTCACTTTTTTAGTTAAAAAACAGTGCACCACAAATGTAAAAATAACTGGAAACGCACTCAAGTACACCACATAGTGTCTAATTGAGCAGTGTGTATAAGTGATGACACTCACCTACGTGCACTATGCATGAAGCCCATAGCCACTTTGCCCGACATCGGTAATGTTTTCATCGCTTTTTAAGCAACAGTCACGCTGTCCCTGTAGTTTCCAAAGTGGGTCCGATAGTTATGTGCATTTTTCATTGCTTGGGCGTGATCCGAAATAAGACGTTGCGTTTATGCACGCGTCTGCCGCCGGTTTACGCACACACACTTCGTCAACGTAACATATGAAGTAATTCAGAATTGTGACAGCGGCGCCGGCTGTGGAGGTTTGCGACGCCAACCGGCGTGGGTTCGATGTAGACGCGGTGTTTGTAGTTCACACCTTGTGTGTACTGTTGTGGTTTTGTGGCTTGTGTACCGTGGGGGTCAACACAGAACTCTCAAATAAATCGCTGTGGTTTGACAACGGTCTGTGTTTGTGGTGGGGCACGTGGGCAAGATTGTGGTGGGATTACGGTGGACATGACATAAGGAGACGCATTGTTTGAATGGAATGAGTGTTAGCAGTTCTATATTGGTGATTCTAAATTGTGAATGTATTCAGTGTAATAGTGTGTCATTATAGTAGGTTAGTTATTGCCTCCGACTAGCTAACTGTGGAATCATGGGTAGAAATATATGCCAATTGTGTTATTTTGGAGAAATAGCAGGACTTGTGTCGGTTTGTGTAGAGTCCCATGGGGTTAGTGTGGCGACCTTTGTTGGGCATATACAGATTTAGCATGCCAATTTAGTGGACAATGTAAGTGCATGCATGCATTCATAATGGGTGTTTCATTGAGAGCTCCATTGAACCCCCCCATTCGTACGCTCGTCATGGTGTGTTTGACACCCTACCCCTCAGGAAAAAAATCTAACACCCCATTATTCGTTGTTCTGTCACCGTTTTAGGGGAGCCATCCCTGACAGGAAGCGTGCTTCATTCAGGGGTAGCCACCACGTGTAGTTGACATATAAAGCGTCCGAATCGCCCCCACCCAATTTGCAGGTTCACGCGTAAAAGCGTGGCTTTCCTTTTCTGCCTTTAGCCGCAGCTTTCACTGTTACCTCCATTTGGAGAGAACCACAGGAAGTCTGCGCTGAAATGCGGGAGAAACATTCAGGTGAAATACGCACCGCTGTGAATCTAGGTCACCAGGGTAGGATTGATTTCATGCTGGCCGCTGGTAATGGGGAATTTCTCCTGCATTCATTAAACTAGCGTGTCCTCGTGGCTCAGTCGGATTTGTGTCGTTGCCTGCGTTTTCGTGTGCCCCGGCTCAATTGGAGCTGTTTTGAACTGTGCACGGGGTTAAATGGACAGGGCCAGATAGGATGCTGGCGTTGTTTTGGACGCTGTGTTTGAGTGCTGGAATGCAAAGGATGCTCGGTGGGTTTCTGTGTAAACACTGTGTTTATCAGTTGGGAGCACTTCTGTGGCGGCGTCCTCCAAGTGGTCTGACCTAGTTTTGCACCTCAAGGTGAGTGGAGAATCTCCCAGAACGAACTATGTAGGAAGCTGCAGTAAGATGTGTCACAGCTACGCTAGACGTCTCGGTGTCCATCCTGCTGACTGACCACTGGTCAAGCGTAACTGTCCAGGACAGAAAACCTAAGTGACAAATGACCACATGTACGTGGTTACTTCGCAGCGACCGTTCACCAAAACACCACCATTTCACACAGCAATAGCGGTCAGACTGAAACGACAGGGAATTGCTAGTAATTTTTAATAATTTTTATTAGGATTCATGAGATATTTCATTTGAAAAAGCCTGAATCTACTTAAAACAATTCTATCATGTAGAGCCAGGGCTGTGCAGTCATATTAAATATGGGTCACCGAGCCATATCAGAAGTAGGTCATATTTACTAGGTTTCATGTATATATATATATATATATTTATATATTTATAATTATATACACTGTGTATATAATGGCAAAAACTGCTGGCTGAATCACTGTTACATTTTACTTGACCTACCCCTGGTATATCAGTTTGCCTTGTCCCGTATTTAGTACCAACTGATTAGCCAGACTATTTTTCTGTACTTAGATAATGCTCATTATCAAACATGTATACAAACAGTAGTATAATATAGTCATTACATATTTGTTCTTCCATAACTGCTAGTGACTGTTTTGACCTGTGACCCTGGCTGTATGCAAACACCCGTCAATCCATCATTTGTATGGGTGAAATATAAGGAGCAAGCAAAAAAGGTGTTGAAAGTAATATATATATTGTAGGTTGTATACCTTGTGTCACACATGCATTTGTAGTTTATTTCAGGTCATAATACACATCTCAACTGGCTTATATGTATGTGAATTACCATTAATATGTCCACCAGCAAGTCTGCGACTGGCAACATTTGTTATCCTGCATAACGCCCTGTGACCTAATGTTTCCATTGTGATCAAACTGACCATGCATGTTTGCCCTGTCACATGTAGACAGTTTTTTATCAGCATGATCTGCTTGGTATATTTACACCAAGTGCCTGTCTCTGTCTACGAGACTCTGAGACTGCTCGTTTTATATTCAGTGGCATACAGTTGAGTAGTAGACAGCGACAGTCGACATGTTGGATGGACTGTGGCCTTGTGTCACTGACGCTGGACTTGCAATCACTTGTAGTCAGTCGTTCAATGTCCTGTTCCGATGGAGACACTCCTGTGACAGATTACTTGTTTCACAAGATAATGTAATGTTTTTTCCTATTGGGCCACAGAAGGTGAGATGATTTGTGCCCAGGTCTCCGGCAGCGTGCCACTTGTAGCTGAGAAAGGTTTCACCTTAGCGGGGAGTTTGTCGGATGTCGCAATAGCTGGGCACTTCCTGTTGTTGTTTCGCAAATGTCTTGTGAGTGGACACCTGTGAGTGGACACAAGGTGACCGGGAGTGTAACTGGTGCATAACCCATCCATGGCATGTACACACCACCAACTACACACTACATATCACACACACGCACCACCAATTACACACTAATTATTACATACGATCAGTTACACACTAAATATTACACACACACCACCCATTACACACTAATTATTACACACACGTCAATTACACACTAAATATTACACACACACACACACACACACACACACACACACACACACACACACACACACACACACACACACACACACACACACACACACACACACACACACACACACACACACACACACACACACACACACACACACACACACACACACACACACACACACACACACACACACACACACACACACACACACACACACACACACACACACACACACACACACACTTTCACACAATCTCAAACACACACACAAACCCACACACAATACACTGCCATTTTTAATTCAGTTATGAAAGTACATTTCCATCTTTGAACTTTAATTCAGTTAGTTTATGTCAGGCAATGCTTTACCTTTTGTTGGTAATTGTTATGTATATTTAATTGTATTTGCAAATATTTTTTCAAATACAGACCAAATATCAAATACATGTCATTTTGTGATTTTCAATACAAATACAAAAAAATCTGTATTCATATACAAATACGTATTTGAACCCAACCCTCTTACACACTATGAGTATGAATAACTGTGTATATTTAAAGCCAGGTGACATTGCAAAATGGACCATATTTCTAGGACATAACCATGGCTTGTGTGTATGTGAGTTACAGTGCATGTGTCTACCAAGTACCAACAAGATTGTGTCTGCATAAATCCCTGTTTCCAAGAGTCGGATGGGAAGCTCAGGGGCTGTTTCGAGGCGTCCTCCCACGGGTTCCTTTTGTGTGGCTTATCCCGGGTTCTGGGGAGTCCCGTACACATAACTTCATTCGGACCCTTGCATGTGTGTCATGATTCTTAGAAGCACTTCCTTGTGCACTTTGGTACTTCTGACAATATTCTCTGCGGTAAAGTTGACTCGGTTAGCCGCAGGCAGATTATACAGAGAAACGTTGATTCTAAATCATGCAGTGATTGGCCAGTGGTCATGCAGTGATTGGCCAGTGGTCATGCAGTGGTTGGCTTGCATGTAGAACTGAGCAGTGCAGGAAAGTGCAGCCATTACTTTATGATACAGAAATACGGAATGGAAATGAGTTGAACTGTTTGGTTGATGTGTAGACTTTCAGTATCTTCCAATTGTCATTTATACCTGCTGTGAATATAACATGTATACCTTCTTATTGTCACAGTCATATGCTTTCTTGTTAATATGAATGTCTATCGGATTGATATTTGTGTATTCTGGTTGCCTTGTATCTTCTGGTTGACATTTGTATCTTCTGGTTGACATATGTTGTGGTTGTACCTTCTGGTTGATATATGTTGACATATCTTCTGGCTGACATATGTACCGTTTGGTTGACATTTGTACCTTCTGGTTGATGTTGTGTTGTCATTTGTACCTTCTGGTTGACATTGATATCTTCCGGTTGACATTTATACCTTCTAGCTGACATTTGTACTTTCTGGTTGATGTTTGTGTCATAAAGTTGTCATTTCTACTGTCTGGCTGATGATTGTTTCATGAAGTTAGCATTTGTGCTTTCCAGTTGATGTTTGTACCTCCTGGTTCACATTTGTACCTCCTGGTTCACATTTGTACCTCCTGGTTCACATTTGTACATTCTAGTTGTCAGTTGTACCTCCTGGTTCACATTTGTACACTTCCTGGTTCACATTTGTACATTCTGGTTGTCAGTTGTACCTCCTGGTTCACATTTGTACATTCTAGTTGTCAGTTGTACCTCCTGGTTCACATTTGTACCTCCTGGTTCACATTTGTACATTCTAGTTGTCAGTTGTACCTCCTGGTTCACATTTGTACCTCCTGGTTCACATTTGTACATTCTAGTTGTCAGTTGTACCTCCTGGTTCACATTTGTACCTCCTGGTTCACATTTGTACCTCCTGGTTCACATTTGTACATTCTAGTTGTCAGTTGTACCTCCTGGTTCACATTTGTACCTCCTGGTTCACATTTGTACATTCTAGTTGTCAGTTGTACCTCCTGGTTCACATTTGTACCTCCTGGTTCACATTTGTACATTCTAGTTGTCAGTTGTACCTCCTGGTTCACATTTGTACCTCCTGGTTCACATTTGTACCTCCTGGTTCACATTTGTACATTCTAGTTGTCAGTTGTACCTCCTGGTTCACATTTGTACATTCTGGTTGTCAGTTGTACCTCCTGGTTCACATTTGTACAATCTGGTTGTCAGTTGTACCTCCTGGTTCACATTTGTTCATTCTAGTTGTCAGTTGTACCTCCTGGTTCACATTTGTACATTCTGGTTCACATTTGTACCTCCTGGTTCACATTTGTACATTCTGGTTGTCAGTTGTACCTCCTGGTTCACATTTGTACATTCTGGTTGTTAGTTGTACCTCCTGGTTCACATTTGTACATTCTGGTTGTCAGTTGTACCTCCTGGTTCACATTTGTACATTCTGGTTGTCAGTTGTACCTCCTGGTTCACATTTGTACATTCTGGTTGTCAGTTGTACCTCCTGGTTCACATTTGTACATTCTGGTTGTCAGTTGTACCTCCTGGTTCACATTTGTACAATCTGGTTGTCAGTTGTACCTCCTGGTTCACATTTGTACAATCTGGTTGTCAGTTGTACCTCCTGGTTCACATTTGTACATTCTGGTTGTCAGTTGTACCTCCTGGTTCACATTTGTACATTCTGGTTGTTAGTTGTACCTTCTGGTTCACATTTGTACTTTCTCCAGGCCAAAATAGTACGTAGAAGTAGTGCCAGGGTGCGTGCATGTGAACAGCTTGTGTCCAACGCCTCTCCTTAGTGTAGCGATAGAATGTAGGTCAAGGCTGGGATCTTGGCAACAGTATCGGGGCTAGGACAAGAGTGGCGTAGTGGAGCCGTTTATGTTTGACTAACAACTCTGAGATTGATCACTGAGGAGTGATACTGGGTATTAGAATGTGCACTGACTAGTTTTGCACATTTCTGATCGGAGTCAAAGAAGCCTGTGCATTGTTTTGGTTCGCGTGTAGGTTTGGTGACATAAGGCGGGTGTAATGATACAACCTCTTATCCCACACATGTTCTTTTTAATTAAAGATTGTAGGAAACATGAGCCAGTCATCCCGACAGCGTGGTTATAGGAGCTGCCCTCCGTGGTCACGTCTCTTCGCAGAAATTGCCAACATAAATTGCAGCGTGCAGTCTAAAGGGTTGACATGTCTATTTATATTCTCGCACTATCTTTGTCACAGTGATTTAAATAAGAGACAACAGTAAGCACTAGAGTTTGGGTGAGAAAAAATCGTGTCATTCTTTTATCACATAATCATCGGGTGATACTTGGTTGTGAAGCGTGCTTTTTAGTCGACAGTAGGGGTCGCATCAGATGTGTCAGAGGTCGCGTGCGACTTTGTGCGCGAATCATTGTGTGACTCAGATCGTATTGTGTTTGCCCATAGCTCGCTTTCTCAAAACATGTAAATTTTTGTCTGAGCCAGTCTGTATGTGTCCTTTCAAGTGGTTTTATGGTGGATTGGCTTGCATCAGAGAATTGATGTAGCTGATAACTGCGTATAACAGTTGTGAATGAAACCTACAAGTTGCTGCTGTCGCGCATTACCCGGATGTGACCCCCTCCCCCCCCCGGCCCAATAAACTTAAATTCAGTTAGATGTGCATCTAGTTTAAGAGCACTTCCATCTTTTATTTTAGGCTATATTTCTGTGAGAAATTGAGCATCAACTGCAGGTTAGCTGGCATGTTTTGTAGGATCTATTCTTGTGTTACATTTTCGTTAACATGATTCATGACGAATTTAATAAGTAATACTAACAAGAATGAAAGACCAGTTGTGTTCAGTAGTAGCCAAGGTCAGAATTGAGAAACTCCGCTCAAGAACTGGTGATAGGTAGGGGTGTTATGAAACCTCCCTGCTCCACTGAGCTTTGCTGTGGTTGCACCCTTTTGGATGAGTGACAGTTTGGGGAAAGCCGAAACCTGTAATCTTTCCTGGCTGGTGCGCTGTGGCTGTGAACTTAGCAGGATGATTGACAGTAAGATGTTTGTTGTTCGCCTGTCAGATCAGCAGGGTGAAAGGGTGGGTGGAGGGCACGGAGGAGTTAGACTTCCTTGTCTCCTGGTGGGAGCCAGCCAGGTGATTGGAGGCATGTCTTGAAGTAGGGTTACGTTCCATTATATAACGTTGGTCGTTCCATGATTTTAAATCAACCTAAAACATTGAGCCATTGACATAAAAAGTTGCCATTCTCAAATTCACTGCTGCTATATATGCTACTCTGGAATAACTGTATAATAACGGACAACTAAAAATTACAATCTCAACTGGTTGTCCATAAACATAGAATGTACAAAAATATTTATTTTTGGTGTTAAACATTATCAGTATGCATATCCATTCAGATACACAAATAACAGGTGTCCGGTTAGACTTCCAAAACATACATTGTCTGAATAGGTGAAACTGTCAGTCAGTCATCATGGTTTATAAACCTCAAACTATTGTCATTTAGAAATCTTAGGAGTTTTAGCATAATTTGTTTTTTGTAGAAATTATGTTTTTACCAGCATCTTAAGAGTGTTTATAGTGTTAATAAGGAAAGACTAAACATTGATATTCTACAGCAGGAAGCTACCTGTATGTTGTGTTCAGTTGTGGTTTAGTGGTGTTTGTAATTGTGTGTGTGTGTGTGTGTGTGTGTGTGTGTGTGTGTGTGTGTGTGTGTGTGTGTGTGTGTGTGTGTGTGTGTGTGTGTGTGTGTGTGTGTGTGTGTGTGTGTGTGTGTGTGTGTGTGTGTGTGTGTGTGTGTGTGTGTGTGTGTGTGTGTGTGTGTGTGTGTGTGTGTGTGTGTGTGTGTGTGTGTGTGTGTGTGTGTGTGTGTGTGTGTGTGTGTGTGTGTGTGTGTGTGTGTTCGCTGCCTGTGTGTGTCAGTGGGACAGTTGCACACTTCATGTGTTGTATTCACTTCTGTAGTATATTCAGTTTCACATGTTAGCAGTGAGACTTCTTATTTATTGTGGATGTCCCTCAGTAGTTTCCAGTATATTCCCTGCATCGAATGACCATATTTGGCACATTTCACCCTGCGGTATTGCCTGTTATTTAATTGTTTATTGTTGCCTTTGGTGGTTAGTTAGCTATTTTGGCAGGTTGTCACAGACACTGAAGCAGATAGACCTGGATCCATATTGTTGGAACATTGCGGCGAGACTGTGTCATGCATTGACCAGTCAAATACATCACCATTCCCTGCTTGCTATTCACGTTGTTTGCGCTGGCTAGATGGTGCTGATAACCAGCCGTATCTCGCACGCAGCCCACCACGGTCGCTGTTTGACACGCACACGCGGCCTGGCCCTCGCGCCTGCCCTATTTTCAGCATGGTCCCGTGTACCAGCCATTTATTATTGGTCGTTTTTTCTCAATGAAACTACCCTCTGGCTTATTGACAACGTGCCCTGTGCCCCGGCATGCATTTGTCACCTGTGAATGGGCTTCGCATGTCGACAATGGGCGTTCGTCAGCACAACGACAAGCGGCCATTGTATGAGCGGGCACATAGCTTTGTCAGTAGTAGTAAGAGTAGTGGCAGTTATAGGGGTCGTTTCAACGGCGGCCACATTCATCGGACATCCTGCTTGTGTCACTTTGGGGTCGTCTCAGACCGTGGAGTGATTTTTCAGTTTAGGTATCATTGATAGTAATAAGTAAATTAAAGCAACGTGAATGTAGACGGACGTCTACTCAGAGGCACTTAATTAGTACATTTTTGTGATGTGATGATAATGGTTAAATAAATAGTAATACTTTTTAATTTCTTCAACATTTTTTTCATCGTTTCCGATGGTCAACCAGCAACTTTTTTATTTCTTTACAACATGATCAATATGTATACTGGGTATTTCAATATAAACAAGATACATAAAACAACCAGCTAAATATGTAGAGATAATAAATTAAAACAACAATGTGTGACTGTGAAATATATAAATTAATTAAATTAACAATATTAACTTGTGCCTTCTTGAGACGATGTCAGTCACAGCTGGCATTAGTGGGCACCCCCCAACCTGCTGTGTAAGACGTGCAGTGATTCAAGTTTTATGTTTTTAACCAACATATGTGAAGCTAGTGGTATCAGGTTTCTATGGGGTAAATACCCCACCTAAAATACCACACATGAGCAGTTTAGCTAAGATGCCACGCAATCAACATTGTGGGTCAGTATTACCCCAATATTAGCCTAGGCCAACTGCTCGTCGGATATCCACTCCTTGCTTTTAACTAGCATCCGGCGATGAAGCGTTTTACGAAATTACGGTCACTGCAAGAGTTCAAAGTCAACCGGAGAAGGCAGTGTATGTTACCGAACCAGGCGATTATTTTGTGTTTTTCACCTCGTTTTTTGCAGGTGCTATAAGCATTGAAATGTTGTACTCAATAAATGGGCTTTGTTGTTTAGTGGGCAGCCATTGATAGTCGTTTTGGCGGGAGTCTGACGCTCAAATGCCATGCTGGTGTATGAAAGCTCGTAAACGTCCTGACGGTGTTTGGTTTCAGTCTTATCACCTGCGTTTCACTTGTCATCGATTTCCGCACTTGATGCCCGGGTGACCCTCGCAATTGACCTCTTAAAGGGAGCGTTTAATACATGCTGGTTGGATTTTTGTTATTCGAACAAAATTATCGGTAGATAGAGGCAACCCGCTTGCATAATCACAACTGTTGCATAAAGAAGTCGTTGGTGTTTTTCGAATTAACAGGATGCTGCAAATTTCCGATTGAAATCTGTGAAAAAAACTGTTTTCAGGTCACGTGTTATATATATATATATATATATATATATATATATATATATATAATATATCTATAGTAAAATATCAGGAATATAATTATTAACTTTAATTGGAGAAACAGGTGGATATAACAATTCAAATTCTACGCCCATGTGTTAAATGATCGTTTCAAAAGTTCAGAAAGTATGGGTGCTGTATGTCGAGTTATGCGTGCGTTTGCCTAAATGTAGAAATATGTTGTCGGACAGAGATGAGTGGCTGCCACTGGAGGTGTCAGTAGAAGTGTGTGTTGTGTTTTTTTCGTGTAAATTAATGGTGTTTTGTAAATAGTGGAAACGCATTGAGACAACCATCAATCCGGATACGTTTACCTAGAGCATGTGGCAGGAGATTCTCTCCACGTGTGGCTGTTTATGTGGTCCTGTCTTTTCACGTTAAGTTATTGCAGCCGTAGGGGCGGGGCTTTGAAGAGGCGTTGTGTTTTCGTGAATACACCATCACGCTGCAGCTATTGTGGTGTTGTCAATCTGCTGGTAATGGACAATATATTTTGTTCACTTTTAATCGCGTGATTTTTGCAAGTCTCGTGGCGGTGTCATGGAGGTACTGTTTGTTCATATTCACCAGACTTGTTTACCTGTCATGGGGAATTTTTCGTGCTGTAAAGATTGCGTGAACTGTTCCGTGGTATAGATTTGAAATCGCATCGTTTCGCTGCGATGCAGTGGGCAAAGTGAGGATATATTTAGCCCACTTGGCCGCGTGGAAAAGTTCCCAAGATGTGGAACAGGAAGAGTGGAAACTCCTGTAGAGTCTCTGTAGCGAGCTGATGATATACCTGCACGATGATGTACCTGCACGATGATGTACCTGCACGATGATATACCTGCACGATGATGTACCTGCACGATGATATACCTGCAAAAGATGGATATGATTTAAGCCTTGTCCGACGATGGAATAGTACCTGCACGATGATGTGGACCTGCACAGGGATGAGTTGGATAACCTGCACTGTAGAAAAGATATACCTGCACGATGATATACCTGCACGATGATATACCTGCACGATGATGTACCTGCACGATGATGTACCTGCACGATGATGTACCTGCAAGTGACCGGCTTTGGCTGGGTGCCACATGTTGGTAGTCCAGCTATATTGAAGTATGGGTCACAACTCGAATGTGAGTATTTTGGTCGGTTTTCTCACCTTAATGTCATGCTTTCTGACAGTTGGAGAAGAAACTGACATGATGCTTTGACAGGATTGAAGTTTTCTGCCTGCATTATGTCAGTGCAAAACTATCAGCTTTTTGGAAGTGAAAATCTTAGGTGATGTAAACATTGGGGAGGGGCTTTATCAGGCATTTGGCAGTGATCGACATGAGGAACGCGCAGAACCAATGGTGACCTACATTTGATTTAACTCCAATACAAAAACAAGCACTGGTCTCTGCAGAAGCCGTGCCACCGCACAGTTCATGTGGCCAACATATTTCATCTGTTCTCAATACCGCTGCGTGGATGTGGGTTAGCGGTGGTTTGCTACGCTACAATTTCTCTTCATGGTTGTCTCAGAAATGTACGCGACTGGTGCAAAGCTGATTTTGTTTGTGAGGTATGTAGTTATGACGATTTCCGAGGGTTGACCACTTTCACATGAGGTGGTAGGTTCATGTATTTTCATACATCTGCTGGATATCTTGTGTCTGCTTCAGTTGTTGCTGTGGATCAAAGTTTAATATTCTGATTGAATAATTTCATATTCGGTCTGATTGTTGTAAAATGTGTGAGTGTTTAGTAGGCTACATAGATACTTAATATTGTTGCTTAGATACCTGCCTATTGTGACAGATATGTGTGTTCAGTAACATTAACAATTTCAATAATAGTTTTGAGAGAAAACGATTGATTATAGAGTATATAAATCCAGAAATTTTTATGAAATATATATATATATAACTCTAAGAAATGTAAACATATTGCCGAATGAATCTACGTGCGTATGATATCACTCCGTCGTGAAATATGCACTCGGAGTTAGCATTTAACGGGTGTATATATTTCATCTGACAACAGTGTTATTATCAGCTGCGGGCAATGCTTATTGATACAGCAGCAGACGATGTGAGTGGATGCTGGGCTGTAGTGTGAATAAATATTGCAGCTTGACTGTTTTTTACAGCGTCTAATCTGGCCGCTGCCTTCAGTACATGCAGCTGTAAGCAGCGGCTCACGTCGGCCCGCCACGGCCAGTATCATACCAGGCTAGACCATTTCCTATTAACCCTTTGCCCACTGCGGCGAGGCTCGGTTTCCTGTCGTCTGGCGCGGACAGAGTGTTGCATTGCGTGCGTGTGCCGACTGCGGAGTCGAAGGTGGAATGCGTCGTTGGAAAGGGTAGGTTGATTTGGGGCGTTCGCCCCATTGTCGTCGCCCCTGCCGGTGTATCGGGGTGACGTGGGGTTGTTCTGGTGTTTCCTATTTGCCCCTGTGCTTTGTCGGTCGGTGTGGCTGGTTTCCTGCGTTCACACCTAAAGCGAGGGCTGCCACATTCCATCAGTGAACTGGTGCACAGGTGGGGGGGGGGCAGGAGAGAGGGTGACAGATGGGGCAGGGAATGTTGGGAGGGAATATGCAGAGGAATTTTGTCAGGAGGGGGAGTTCAGTTGGTGGTGGTGTTCAGTTTGTTGGGAGGGGGGGGCGTGTTGGTAGGGAGGGGATTCAGTCAACGGTCAACATTCAGTGAGAATAGGGATTTAGTTCGGAGGGGATTATGTCGGGATAGGAATGCGGTCTGCAGGGGGATACTGTCGGGAGAGGGTAATTCAGTTACAATGGGAATACAGCCAGGAGGGGAAATATATCGCAGCTCACAGAGGAGAGCGATATAGGAAGGATAAGGGCATTAAAGGGTTGGAAAGTAGTCTGCTCAGTGCGTGAAAACAGGGCAAAACCAATGTAGCTAATGGTGGGAATATGAATATGACTGGGGGTTGTGACAGTGCAACTTGGGTTGGTTGCCGTACCCTAAATATATTACCCTTTCTCCTACATTCCGTTTGACAGCGTCCACTGGGCACTGACAGTTCTTACTTCACTGGTCCAGCCACCTCACATGTCCTAGGTTGTCATCTCGCGCTGAGAGTTCTCAGTTTCTGGCTAGCCTGATGGTCAGCAATTGTCAGTGCCACGTGGTCAAGTACTGGCACACTGAGTGAGCAGTCTCACCCATGTCAAGTGCGTTGACATTTTGTTTGTGAAATATTGTTGTAAGAACTCACTCGTGTTGGAGGACAGGTGCTTGGTGACGAGAGTGTGTCACCAGAGTGTGTCACCGGGCCCTTGGCTGGCAATCTGTGTCCATTCATAGACACACACCTCAGAGTGGTCTATCTTGATGGGACAACATGTGTCCAGTCACACCCCTCACTCTAGAGCACTACACGCAGGAACACACCTGCTCCTATAGTGCACTACACACCTGCTTACGCAGAGTACTACATATTTGGTTACACATAGCACTACACATCTGTTTCCACAGAGTACTACACACCTGTTTTCACCAACACTGCACATTTGCATCCAAAGAGCACTACGCACATATTAACTTCTTTATTCACACACCTGCATCTCTAGAACACACCTGCGTACACAGCACTGTACGACACGCTAACATATCCAGTTGAAGGTTTGCCACTCTGGGTTAGTATATGTTTGCCACTGTCTGGATTTCTGAAGGTTTGCCACTCTGGATTACTGAATGTTTTTCCACTGTCTGGATTACTGAAGGTTTGCCACTCTGGATTACTGAAGGTTTGCCACTCTGGATTACTGAAGGTTTGCCACTCTGGATTACTGAAGGTTTGCCACTCTGGATTACTGAATGTTTTTCCACTGTCTGGATTACTGAAGGTTTGCCACTGTCCGGACTACTGAAGAGTTGCCACTGTTGATTACTGAAGGTTCACTACTGGTTTACTGATGGTTTGTCACTATTGATGCGTACGCAGTTATACAAAAGGTTTGTCACTGTTGACAGGTCCACAGTTACACAAAAGGTTTGCCACTGTCTGGACTACTGAACGGTTGTCACTCTGGATTACTGAAAGATTGCAACTATTTAGCTTACTGAAAGATTGCTGTGTTTGGATGAACTACTAAAGGTTTGCCACTGAATTACGCAATGTTAGGCATTGGTTCATCAGTTGGGACATCTACCACAGATCCAGTACAAACTAGCATAATATTTAGAAGTTAATTCAACAGTAAGCAGTTAAAAGAAGTTATCATGCAGTTCATTGTGGCATAAGTACATATTCATCCATTTCTTTGAAACATTATTATTCAAAACATGTGATCCTTGTTAGATGCGAATACCCTGTCTCTGCATCGTTGGATTGTGTGGTCTTTCCCCTTCGAAAAGAAATACATTTTAAAAAGCTTGGTTAGAAAAATATCACATTATTGCCATGTCATTATTCACAACTGCCAACAATTAATGTTTGACAGTTCAGTATTTCCTGTCGTGTTATGAGAGGAATTATCAGATGCCTTCTTCGACCTTAAAGTTGCATGTGATTATAGTAATTTCATACCGTTTTGAGATGGATTGTGAGATTACCGAGTGGGCTTGTCTGCTGCCAAGCAAAAATGACTTTGGCAGGTCGTCCATGACCTGTGAAATTGCTGTGCCAAATAATCAGCTGTTACTGAGAATTTATCCAGATGTTTGTCATGTGTGTAACTGCTTCATCAGGATTTGTGAAATAACAATCTTGATAAACGAGTGTTAGATTACTGTTTAAAGTAGTCATTTGGCAGGTTCTCGTGATTTCTCCGGCTGCTATTCTGGCTATCGTTTCGTCACCTGACACACTTGTGCAGATTCGGTCCAGTGTTCGTGTCAGTCTTAGATAAACAGACACATTTCCTTTCATTCGCGGCTGCATAAAAATAAGCCCACATGTCTGCAAATGTTTCCATTGTGGTCAGTCGGCTACTGGTTGACCACAGTTATATAACTGGCCATAAGCTGACCGCAATTCAACGACGTTCACTATACGCGTGTATTGACCATTCACTTGTGCGTGTGTGCATGTGTGTGTTATCAACGTAGTCGCTGCACCGCGACGTTAACTAGAGCGTGACTTATCTGAGCCGGGAACACACTCGCAGCCACCGCTTTGGCCGGCTCTATTCTATGCCACACCTTTTTCTGCGTTCACTTCAGTGTCATAGCCATTCATTTCCTCCCCAGTGCGTACTTGTTGATTTCACACGGGAACGTTGCACTCGTCCGTTTCGCCATTCACTCATTCATTTCGTTGACAATGCAACACGTTTGCCGAATCCTCAATTTCTCATGCCATCTGTGCATTCGTTGGCTAACTTAGTCCGGTACATTGCTTCTGGGGCCCACAACCAACCTGTCACCCCTCGGCCAGAGTGTGATGGTCGCAGTGTTTTCCTGTCTTTTGTAAGTGGTCATGTATAGCCTGAGGGGGGTGGCTGTCAGGTCTCATTGACGACTGTTTTCACCGGGAAATTCCCTGCAAAATGACATAAATTATCGTGCGGAGAAACGATAACTTAAATTTTTAATGCGAAAAAAAGTGCTGTGTTGTTTTGTTCGAATGTGTGTTGGTCATATTACCGAGTTGTTGTTGTTTAAACGTACAGATGTGCATTGCTTGTGGGTCACAAGGTCAAGTCGTCATGTGACTCACAAAATGTAGCCATCTATTGTAACGCACGGCAACCAAGTGAAGCGTGACTGGTTAGGTTGGTTTAAATGGGACCAGGTACAGAGATTGCTTTTTGACTTCGGAGTAATTAATTTTGCACTGTCATAAGACAAATGTCATTGTGTATATTTTGTGAACTGGTATTTGTATTTTTTGTATAAATATCTAGTACTGACCTTTCCTTCTGTGTACTTTTACATAAATGAACACATCCTGATAACATATTCTTTATATACGAACTTATCACAACCCTGACACTTCCTTGTATACTTTGTATGAACTGTTCTCGTAGTGTGTTTTGCATTAAAAATATTATCTTGAATGTGTCTGTATCCAAGTTGAATTGCTCTGAATTGTCCACTTTTTCTGTACTTATATATTTTATGAACTAGTCTTTGTATGGTTTGAGTATGAAAACATCATAAAAACAGATTTGACATGCTTCCTTTACAACGGTCTTTTCAATAGCATATTATGTTGTAACATTCATAATTTCATGCATTCTCTTCGTGCTTGTGAGTTGATGAATGATTCAAGATTAATTCAGGATAATGTTTACTTGGTTTGGATGTACATGTATAAAGGCATGGAGCCAATCTAGAAATTGATCATTCTGCATGAATATCAGGACGATGTCGTAGGTTAATTTATTGTGAAACTTCTGGGAGCATTACGAGAAACCAACTAGTGAACTATTGTGAAGAGAGTTTGCAGAAAAAACTGTGATTGACTGAACTCTTCTTGATGCTTTCAGTTACCGGTACATCGATGGAACCAACTATACCGCGGCTGACACAACAGTCACAGTCGCGCCCCCTGGCGCCCCCTCCAATCATCAGCAGGGACCTTGTGGCGCTTGAGCAAGTTCGCTCCGGTCCACGCATCCGAAATGACTATGTCGACAGTCCGCAGTTGGCGCACGTGCACGCGAGCGCACACGTGCGCGTACCTCCACACAGTACTGCTGTCAAGACGAACAGTAATGCGGGCAGTGGCAGGATCGTGCCGATGCACGACACACACTTGTCGGTGCTGCCACCTAGGGGGCCGATCGTGTCGCAGCCACAGGCGAGCACTGCGGCACTGAAGAAAGACTTTCCACCAGTGCCGACCGCGTCGGACGCGAGCACCATCGGCGACCCGTCGCCACCGTGCACCAATGACTCGATAATGTGCGAACGATGTGGAAAGTGTCGGTGCCACGCGTGCACGCAACACCGCGAGTTGCCACGGCGATGGCTGTGCAACAAAAAGTGCGAGTGCTCGGCAACGAACATCGTCGAGTACTGCTCGTGCGTGTGCGCCGTCAAGGCGGTGTTCTATCACTGCTTCCAGATCATCGACGACGACGAATCGCCGGAAGGCGCCGACAACCCGTGCGCATGCTGCAGCGTGCCGCACTGCTGCCGACGGTGGACATGTATGGGCGCCGCGTCGGTGACGTGTCTGCCGTGTCTCTGGCTCTACTGGCCGTTGCGTTGCGTCCTCTGTGCTTGCACGTCATGCTACAACAGATGCAGTCGGCGTGGCTGCCACTGTCGAGACAAACTACCGGGCTCGCAACGGCTGCTGCTTGACTCGGAGAGCTCCAGCACATGACCAGCGCCGTGCGGCGTCGCGCGGCGCGCCCCGGTTTAATCATGAGGAGAGGAGCGACGTGTGCGCGTGAGAAGCACACGCATGCACACGCGCGTGCGTACACAATGTATTTGTTATACCAATATATCCAGTTGTTGTCGTCGTGCGTCCCTGCTGCTGTTGCCACAAGGTGGCGCTACTGTCGCCGCCCGCCGTGTCACTGGATGTACCGTTGCTGAATGGCTACAGGTGGAGCTGGCTGTCGTTGTCGTGGGAACGGATGTAACCAGGTCGTTACGTCGTAACGATATGGTGCCTTTCGAAACCGATGGAATTATTTGACCGTTTGGTGACCAGTGCGGTGTTGTCCACGAGGCTTGATGCATGTAGTGATGAAGTTGTGGCAACTTCCACCAGTGCATGGATTGATGTAGTGTTTGACCACCAAACAGTTCTTCGATGATGGCTATCCCACGTGGAATGGATGTGATCATGTGTTTACGTTGACTGGTGTGACTGAGGCGTGTCGTTTTGATGTGGACGCCACGCCGGTGCGCAGACACCCTGCTGACAGTTACAGTGCCTTTGAACAGACGGCTGCCGTTACGGCAAGATGCCTGATGACTAGTTACCGATGGATTATCAGAAACGGTGGATGTCTACATTTGTGTTGCGAGTTTCGGTCACATGGGTAAGACGACAATTTGAGAGAATTCGCCTCAACCGATTGTTGATAGGGTTGTTGTTGCGGGCTGTTATGTAGACGGGGGGTGCTTCAAGAACGAGTGGGGTGGAGTAGGAGAGGGGGCGGCGTATGTCATGGAGTGGGGTGGTGGGGTGGTGAAAGGGGTTGGTAGGTGAAGCAAGCTTTGTAACGGGTAATATAATGTTAGGGTGCCATGCACAGGGTTTCGGCCGAGCGCCGTCGTCACGGCGACCGAGTGCGGCGCGCATGTTACGCTCGTTTGATTGTACGTTCACAAAAAGCTCTCGTTGCTGCAGAAGTGATTAATAGTAACACTGCGACACATGTACTTGCTGTTTCCTCTTATGTAGTCCTCGGTCAGAGTTATCGCAGCAACTTTCTTGGCACTGCCGTTTTTAGTGGTGTGAAAGCCCGCACACACATACACACACACTCATACGCACGTACAGGTAAAGGCTGCTCTGTGGTTTGGCTCTGATCAAAGGACGCCGTGTCGGGCTGACTTTCTTGCCTCGTCCGTTCCTTCCCGTATGCTGGGATTGTTACTGATGCAGACTGGCATCGTGTCTGACCTAGAGCAGTCTTTCTTTCCAACTGAGTTAACCCGTCTGAGTTGAATTGCTCTGCTGCGAGAACCATCGCCGATGTGGCATGGCGGGCTTGTCTATGTGTTTTTACCTCAGCCTGCTTCGAAATTATGACTAATTGTGCTTAAAATGGAGCGAGTGTAATTCAGTGTTAAATATGGACTAGTTTGTTGTGTAATTACAGCTGTTTACTGGTGCGGCATCCTAAAAAAAATAGACAACATTGGAATACGCTGGGCTGCATTAATTTGGTCTTGTTTAATAACATTCGGGTGTGATAATTTAATTTAAAAGACAATATTCCTGCATTGGACTGTGGCTTCTATTATGTGGACGATCAGTGGTGATCAGATTTTGAAGTTCCATCTAAAACTGGTCGTGCTATATACTACGACACCAGAATCTAAACGATGGGTGGTTGTAAATTTATTGTTATTGATCATGACTTTGTTAATTATTACAATGTTACTTGAGCTGTACACACTGCATTAACCATGTGATGATGTTACCCAACTAGAGGCGATGTTTGGTGGCTGCTGATATTGCATAGTGTCCATCTCGATGTCAACCACTCTGTCCCCCCCCCTGTTCAACCATCAAACGCCCGTGTGAATGAGTGAGCGAGTGAGCATTCTGCACCCGTTGCCATGCGGTTTCTATGGCAACGAGAGGACCAGGATGTGACGAGGGACGTCTCGCTGTTTTGTTATAGTCGGATATTGTGATATACTTTCTGTGATCGTTTGTTGACGTTTCCTCCAGTTGCATCGAGGCGATGCTTCCCATGATGCTCTAGTCTGCCGAGATCTGCCTCTCGTTTCCCATGACACCCACAGGGCCTCGCGGCCGAACTGACCGACTAGCGAGACACATTAACCTTTACGGAAGGAAGTGCGCTGCCTGCCTGTCCGTCTCTCATGTCTAAGAACGAATACCTGACACCACCAAGTGGCTTAAATTACCTCTGGCCCACAGGCCATCTTGACTCCGGCTGCACTTTACCTGCTCTCCGTCTGGTTTCCGTTGCCATTCGCCGTCTGAGGCCAATCGACAGGCTGCACACACAAACGCACACAGACACACACACACACACGCACGCAAATACACCTGGCGTACACCCCATGTGTGCTGGATGCCGCAATCAAACGGCCGACACAGCTAAAGGGTTAAACGACGGCCAGGTGTTAAGCGTTCATGTGCGTAGGGTTAAGTGGAGTGCCCACTTGGGCTCGCCGCCGTCTGGTCTGACAGAAGCCGTCTGCACGGTGCAGGAGCTGAGCCCATTGGGCTGACGGATGCGAGTGGGTTTAAAATAACAAGACACGACACATTTGTTGCCGCGTTATGATTTTTCCAATCCGTCTGCGTTCGAAATGTCGGATGCGCGTCTCTGGTTGCCTGCGTTGCGCCTGCGATGTGCTGTAGTTCAAACTTTCCTTCTCGGTCTGTGCACACAAAAATCTACGGCTCCAGTTCCCTCCCGCCTGCTTGGGGAGATTATCATAAAACGGACCTGCCTTATCTGACGTCTGAAACAGCCCCCTTTTAGTGCATGCGTGGCCCGGCGAGGGAGTCGGACTGACGGTTAAGTGGTGGCTGGGCGACAGGTTTGAAAGAAGGGATGTGTGTTTATATACAATCAGCGCTGATAAGTGCTAGTGTAAACAGGAGACAGGAAACGGCGCTTCCTATGTCTGGTGGTGGACTGGCAGGGACAGATCAGAATCTGCCTGCGCTGGCCGGCCCTGCCTGTGCTGGTCGGCCCTGGCTGTGTTGGCCGGCCCTGCCTGTGTTGGCCGGCCCTGCCTGCGCTGGCCAGCCCTGCCAGCGGTTGCGGCTTGTCGCCACTGCCCCAAACACTTGTTTTTGTCCAGCGTTGCCTGCAAGGTAACCTCCCCTTGTGTGCCTGATTGATGTGGCCCTGTCACAGTGCCAGGTAGAACGCATGTCTCCACACACACACACACACACACACACACACACACACACACACACACAATTCACCCCTCACTGCCGCTAACATACTTAGGCCAGCGACAGAATCACCAATGTGCTGTCATTCCCAGCCAGAATGGCCATTGAGTAGCCCATGAAGAGTATTCCTATGCTGTAGTATCAGAATTGTACAGTGGCATGCATCCAGTGAACTGTCAGTAGGCTTCATTTTGATGTCAAATGCCATACAAAAATGAGTGGAATATTTGTGGTATTTATTAATGTTATTCCTAACCTTTATAAATAATGTAACTGTAAACCAATTTCTCTTAACTTTTATGATCTTATACCTTTTTAACCTTCTAACTTGTTTTTTAACAATACTTATTTCAAGCCATTAACAATTCTATGCCATGCCTACTCCTACAACAACCATGGAGAAAGTTTAGTGCCACTCTAGTGCCACTCCTGGGCATTTGGCTTTCCGAAGATTCATTGTAGGACTGTTTTGGTTGGTGACTATTTTGTTGAAGGAAACACAATTTTAACATGGCTATAAGAAAACAGAGGCGAATCCACAATATTCTGTCTTCGTATTCGTACACAAGATATCTCGTTGCTGGCAGTCTAGTCTGGGTGCCTTCCGCCAAAATGTTCCAGTTTGTCACCGAGATGTTTGCACTACGCTCCACGTATTGACGTAGTTTACTCTTCATGATACCAACTTCCCTTCATAGGTGTGATGTCTGACAGCTTCTGTCAATCTGGAGATCTTCAGGTCTCGTTAGGCCCCTGAACCACTTACCTTGTTTATGTAGTGTCCACAGTCTGTGAGACGACCACAAGTATGACTGTACTCCATCTGTGTGACACTGGCGTCAGTGTCATCCGAGACAGTGTCACAAAGAGTAAGACACAAAGATAAAAAATTCTGATTCACTTAATAGTTTTCAGGATTATTTTGCAATTGTTAATTAACACACAGTTAACATTGTTTTTGATCAACGGTTGGCCATTGGCAATCTGTTGGCAAACGTTTTAACATAAAACACCAGTTCCAGCCATGTTAAGTATCATCTAATTGAAGCTATCTTTGGTTTGTTGTATTAGATACTATTCTATATATTTCACATTGATATCTACTAATTAATTAATTAATTAGACAGTCCAGCAGCTGCCAAAATATAAACTGACTTACTGAAATTGTCATATGTAGATTTTTGCGTGAAACCAGTTACCTGCCACAAGAGCGTTTATTTGGTTTAAATGAAATGGTTAGCAAGGGGTCAGGAAATGTGTTTATTGCACTTTGACGTTGGCATACTATATAGTTTGACATACGCCAGCATTCTCTGCTGGCAGTGTTGCAATCACCTGGGAATGAAAGTTGAAAGGTGTACGTGCTTTGACACGGGGGCGTGTCACAAATAGTTGACATAGTTATGATGTTACGAGTACAAACACATATTATACTTGTCTATTTGTATGTCAGGTGTGTGTGATAAGAAATATAGATGCCAAGTAAATCATGCCATCACACTCTAATAATTAACATAGATATCACTGAGATTAAGAACAGCGGTACGTTAATCATGCTTATGACGAAAACAGTTAGTGTTAACGATGTTATAATCATGACAGCGGCGGTGATGATGACGATGATGATGACGAATTAGTTGCCTGTCGCCGCAATGTTGATAACGAGTGATCTGGCATTGTCGTTGCTGTTGTTGTTGTCGTTTGTGTACATTAACTGTGAATGTATATATTGTTATATCAATGATGATGATAGTGAACGACTAATTGTGCAGAATTAATTTCATCATGTTTGTGAAAAGAATATTTATTTCCTCTGTCTCAAATGACTTGAGACTTGTTTTATATTATAAAGATATGCTATATTTATTTGTGTAAAGAAGCAGTGACGGGAGAGTGAGAGAAGAGGAGGATGAGGTAAACATGTTCTTAATGTATGTTAAGAATTATGCTGGCAAATAAATATGATTGTTGGCCATTAAACTAAAACTTGGGTTTGTTTTTTTCGCATTGGTTGTTGTGGGTTAAAAGCGAGTGACTGAGTGAATGGTTGAGTGAGTGGGTGGGTGAATGGGGCAGTGAATGGGTGAATGAATGAGTGAGTGGATTGTTGAGTGAGTGAGTGAGTGAGTGAGTGAGTGAGTGAGTGAGTGAGTGAGTGAGTGAGTGAGTGGTGAGTGAGTGAGTGAGTGAGTGGATAGTTGGGTGGGTGGGTGAGTGAGGGAGTGAAGGGGGGTGGAATGAATTTGACTGGAAAGTGTGGGAAGATTGAGTGAGAGACTGGATGAATAAAGAGTATATTATGATGTCATCAGCATGACAGAAGTAGGAACTGGCAGAAGTAAGTAATACTATATAACATCATGAACCATTGACTGAAAGTACATTTTGCCATGGACCATCCCCCATCACTGAAAATGAAACATGTTATCATGTCGTAGCCCATCCTTCCAAGACATAATATGAAACATTATATCGAGTCAGTCTATTCCCCCTTCAATGACGGAATATGAAACATTGAATTATCTTATCCCCTTGAAATATTATATCGTCCTCTCCCTCGCAATAGAAGAAGAAATATTGTATCGTGTCCTCTCCCTCCAGCAATAGAAGAAGAAACATTGTATCGTGTCTTCTCCCTCTCCGCAATAGAAGAAGAAACATTGTATCGTGTCCTCTCCCTCTCACAATAGAAGAAGAAACATTGTATCGTGTCCTCTCCCTCTTGCAATAGAAGAAGAAATATTGTATCGTGTCCTCTCCCTCTCCCAATAGAAGAAGAAACATTGTATCGTGTCAGACCATTTTCCCCAGAAGAAGAAACATTGTATCATGTCAGATCATTCCCGTGAGAGAAGAAGAAACATTGTGGATGGCTGCAATAGACGCCAAAGAGCACCCTGGTGACTTCGATTGCTACAACACAGACAATTAAGGGACGGGGGGGTCCCTTATAAAAGGCCCATTATTTGTTTTGTAATTGTGACAAGATTCCATATTTTAAGTGACGTACAGTTATACAAATGTATCAAGTCATAAGCCACCCATCCCACAATATAAAAGTTGTGTATCATATCTAGGATTACCTATACATCGTTTCATCGTGTCGGAAGAAACGTTAGTCTCGGTTACCCAGACTCCCGGGGTTTCTTACTGGCGATGGCTATTTGCTACACCTCCACGTCCAAATGACCTTGAACTAAATGCGCACAATAACGTTTAGGTGGACGCCCGTATACGTAAATGCAGGGTCAATATCAAAATTGAAGTTAAAACAAATTATGGCAACGTGAGTCGGGTGAGAAAGGTTGCAGTTGTGAACTCGCATCTTACACATAGCACCAATATTAACCACCGTGAACGTTAAAATACGATACATACTTTCCGGAGTGAACCATCACATATCTCGGTGACAGTACGTGGTACCCGTTTTTTTAATACGCACATTCAAACACATCGTGACACGACATATGCTTCTAGAATACAATTGCATAATTTTTTTACGGGGAATTCCGATCTTAATATTAACTTTTAGTCAGAAGTACTAGTGCTAATAAAATGTACCACGGAAAGGAGCCTATTTCCGGCACTGAAACGAAGCACGACATATGCGCTCGCTGCGGATGACGGAAGCTGGGCCAGCCGGGCGAGCGGGCGGGCCGCCGCCCATCAGCCGCGGATGTTACGGCCGGGCCTCGTTTCCGGTCGACGCCGGGTCGACGCGTGCACACCTGGCGGCAGATGGAAGACGTCCCGTCACCGCTTGGCTTCGGTCTGGGCCGCTCCCGCCGGCCGGACCGTCTGCGTGTCGGGCCCCGGGTGAGGGCGGTCGACTCCCGCCTCGGCGTCGTACCACCCGGCCGCTCGTACGGCTAGACCGCCTCGCCTACCTGCGAGGTGACTACAACATGTCCGCCCGCCCGCCCGCCCGCACAACCGGCGCTGCCGCCATCTTGCATTTGTCGAGCGCGAGACGCAACAAGAACGGGAGATGTCGGTTGATAGCAATGAAATAAAATAATCAATAATAATAATGATATGAATTTATATAGCGCCTGAATCCACGTAAGATAAAATGCTCTCAGGCGCTTTGCGTAGAACTGAATAAATTAGATAAAACTACAAAATATAATTTTTTTACAAGAAACAAAAATGTTATGTCCGAAAGCTAGAATAAAACAAATTTTTAGTACAAGAACCGCGCAGTAATTTTTTTTACCGTTTTTAAAAGCCAAGAAAAAACTAAATATAACAGCGTGAATATTTTAAAATATAATCGACATAACGGCCGACTGTATGCCTTCGCCTAGACCATTCATAGATAAAGACGATTTGCATTTTCGACAAGTCAAAGGAAGTTTTATTGCAGCTTGTTCAGAGATGACCCCATTTTCACATACACAATACAGGCAAATGTGTACTGATAATTTGATAAATGTCACTACACTCTTGTATTAATTAGCGTAATTTCAAACGGATTGCACGGAATAAACGTTATAGCAAATGTGTGTGCAACATTCGCATACGGCCATTTTGGAATTTGGCGGAAGTGAGTTGTCTCGTGGTGAAATGTGCCGCTTGCTTCCCGCCTTAGACGGCATCCGCAGAGGAAATACGGCGCGGAAAGACGTAGGCCCCATAACAGCAGCGGAAACTGTTTTCTAGAAAATAATACCCTTGAAGTTGAGAGCGAAATGCTTCCACGGGTATTAGATAACAATAATTCCCCACGTAAGCGGCATTAATCTTAACGTTTGCCAGATTAATTTAGGTTTTTAATGTCCATAGTTGATTTTATTAGTAAGTGTTTCTATGATGTGATCGCCAAATGCCTGCTTAAGTTGTGACTTTACAACTATTTTTTAAGTTCTAGGACTTGGTGATTAAGTCTTATTGCACATTTATTGACAAGAAGGATACAAAAAGTAATATTTTTCGAAGAATCTTGAATTAATATAGTAAACCACCAGTCTCGTTGGCAGTACAAACCGCGAGCATGTGTGTAAATAAAACCCAATATGGATACCTTCATGATTTCACGGACGTAAAGTCAACCACTGCTACATGTTTATGTAACCTGGCCTGGACTCAAACTCTATTATGCCAACGTAATTTATGTTACTGTGCCATTAGTCTGCTAACGCCGTTTTTACTAGTTATCCGATACAGCGCTGTTGATAGCTATAACGCCCTTCGCCGGATCCTACGTGTTTCCAGAATACCCGGAAATCCGCAAGGTTTGCCAAGCAATTTAGTAAACTTCTGTTTATACAGCTACAGTGTGACTTAGTAAAAAGCAGCTACAATCTGTTCGCAAAAAGTCGACCACAAAAGTTTGCTCGGATATGTTCCCATTTCTTATCCAACATGTGGAATGCTTATGCACATGCGCGTCTGTGTTAGAAAAAAATATGTGGTTCGTATTCTGATGGTCTGCTACATTTCGGATGTTCTTTTGGATTCTTGTATTCTGTTCACATCATTAAATGTTATTATAAAAAGTGTTAAAGAAACGAGTTTATATTACACGCACGCACGCGCGCGCACGCACGCACACGCACGCACGCACGCACGCACGCACGCACGCGCGCGCACGCACACACGCACACACACACACACACACACACACACACACACACACACACACACACACACAACACACACACCACATTATATACTTAAGTCTATGTATTGGTGTGTATGTGTCGCATGCGTGCGTGCTGTGTGTACTCGCGCGCGCGCGTGTGTGTGCGTGGGTGTTGCGTACTCTGTTAGCTTGCATGGCAATTGGTAATGTGAATTTGTGAAGAAAAAGTCGAACCAGGCAGCGATATTCCCAAAATGCCAAAATAAGTTCGTCAGACGCGAGGCCGGTGAGGAGAGACCACACGCCCTAGATAACGTAGACATCCGCCTAGTCGCTACTAATTGCCGGTGATTAGCTGATCAAACATCACTTTGATAAATGACTCATCAGGCTTGCAATCGACGGCGTTACTTACATAGTTTATGTAATGACTAGACCGACAGTGAGTTCGCTGTAGGTCGTTATCTTTTTGGTACATACACAGGAATGCTGAGATGAGACAAAAACCTGTTGTCCTAGTTGGAGCAATTATTTTCACCGAATGGCGCAAATGGGGCCATTTTCCGGTATTTATATATTACGGCCTCCGTTCAGACCGCACGCGAAGGTTATGATGTTGTAGGAAATTATCTAGCTAACGGCAAGCGAGATGGCGTTTGAAACAAAACAGCCGAAACGTGCGTGGTTGAAATGACGTTCAACCAAGCGTGTTGACCTAATGTTTGATCATGACGTCATGTAAACAAACAAAAACTGATCCAATTTGCAGTTCATTCGCGTACACCAAACACTTCGTATAAGCCATTCCTTCCTTCTGTGCACAATTTGGACATTTAGGACATCCAGCTGAGCAGCGCGTGCCAGTTCATAGCAGAAGCTTCCTCTAACACTGCGTGTGCCTGTGGTTCTCCGTGTAGGTCGGGAGGCTGAAACCAGTTCCTCTTTCATTAACAGAGCACACACTCGTTTCCTAGACGCATCAGTAACAGACAGCGCGTGACGAACGGCAATGTCGGCAAAGCAAACTCATATAAATTACGTTAGTCATGGTATTGTTGTGGTAGCTTTTGTTTACTTTCCACGTTTCACACCCGTACACCAGCACTGATTTGGTCATAATATTGAATAACGTCATTTATTTTTATTTGGTCATAATATTGAATAACGTCATTTTTTTATGTGTACACGTTTGAGCTAAACAAAACTGACATTTCCAGTTCAATTATATCAGAATAATTTGCAAAATTAGACTGTCAGTAGTACCCTCAAAAACAAAGACATTAAGAATATAACAGCAGAAGGGAAAATCAGGACACAAGTACAGCGAAGAAGGTGGATTTGGGTAGGACGTGTGCTGAGAAAGAAAAGCCACAACCACAGCTTGACAGCACTGATATGGACGCCGGAAGGAACAAGACAAGTTGGTCGGCCAAAACAACGTGGCGAACCGCAATGGAGGAAGAACGGAAATACCTGGGCTGGGCAATATGGAGCGATGCGAGGCAGTAGCCGGTGACACGTCAAGATGGCGGGACCGCACAGCAGCCTTATCGGTTATGATGTGATAGACCATCTCACGACAGGATGACGTCATAAGAAGAAAGATGGTATCATGTGATGGACCATCCCGTGACAACAGAAGAAAGATTGTATCATGTGATGGACCATCCCGTGACAACAGAAGAAAGACTGTATCAAGTGATGGACCATCCCATGACAACAGAAGAAAGACTGTATCATGTGATGGACCATCCCGTGACAACAGAAGGAAGATTGTGTCATGTGATGGGCCATCCCATGACAACAGAAGAAGGATTACTTCATGATCATCTCTTGATCATCGCTGTAATGTATGAGAAGACCAAACAGTTCATGTTATATTTGCAAGTCCGTCTGTATCTGTCTTTGAAGCCGACTGGACGCGACGGTCATCCTTAGCTCATGTTGTTACGGGCTGTGAGACTTGTAACGGATTATCAGACATGTAGAAACTCGTTAACACTCTGGAGAAGCAATGTGTTCGTTCTAGTTAGGAATGCAGAAGTAACGCCACGATAGCCTTAAAATATGTTATATTTCGCCCGTATTTCACTAATTTATTTTACAGATCAACGGGCAACAATACAGAAGAAACGTGTTCCTGGTGTCGTAGAAATTTGCATAAAAACAGGACCAACAGCTTTTAACACGTTACAATTCCAAGTCGGATTGAACAACTCGGTGTCGTCAGATTCCGACTCAGAATGGCGTGGAACCCTGTCTGGTCGGGTGTACATGCCCTGGGACCGTTATCGCCGAACTATCGAGAGACAAAGAGGGTCTGGTTAGCCGGCACGCTGCAGCACGCAGTGGCACGTGCAGCCTGCGCCGGATGTGTAAGTGGCGCACTTACTGCCCGATAACTGACCACACCGCACGACGAAACGTTCGCGTATTTAGCTCGCTGCCAGAGGGCGGTTGGTGGCCACGCTTAATGTGGACGACTACCCAGAATAACACGTCACGTGTTGTTACAACGCGTTGGTCTGTCAAACCGGCGGATACAATTAGAGAGTGTTTGCAAACCGCGATCGCGCTGTTCAGCAATCGAAACAATCGCGTTGTGCGATCGGGAAGAATTGACATCGGGACGCGTGCAAACACTCTAATATCGCCCTTTAGCGCCAGCAAACGCGCAGACTTAAATAGCGGCCATCTTCTTGTTGATCCATCTTCTTCGCAGCAGAAAATCTGCGCAGTAACGACGATTCTGTATCTTTCATCATGGGTCGATGCATGCCCGTTTTAATTATACTTTTATTATGAAGAGCAATTCGATTACATCCCTACTTTTTACGGGGACAAATTACGGCGTCAAATGTGAGTCCCGGAAGTTGACGACACATGCGGGGCGGGGTGGTGTTTTCGGATGAGTAACTTGAATTATTGTCCAAGTATATACCATCAACCTTGTAAACGGATTTCAGTCGACATTGTCTTCACGTGGTCGCGACAACACCGTGATATGACATGAACACTCAAACTATTCACTAGAACTTGTTCTAAGAAATGAAAACTCAACCAGTGAGTGTGCGTGTCAGAGAACCGACTCATGTATGCCTGATGAGTAATCTACGTGTTCTGTTACTGATCTGCTCCTACCGTTAAGATATAGCATCCATCCGTTGATGATCCAACTTGTTTGTTTCACTGAATTATTTTCTTCAGAAACTGTAAATTACAAGTTGTGTGTGAAAACGGACAAACGAAAACCGCTGCTCTGTATTAATTTTGTCTGCGATATCATCTCATTTAAACATCTGATGATCATGTCACCACTTCGCCTTCATCTGCTGACTTTGGTGATCTCGCTGTCACCTCGACTCCCTTATTTTTAAAAGTAGTTTGTCTCAGGTTGGTGTTTCAAGTCATTTGTTTAAACGACCGCTGTCTCCAATCGACTATTATGTCTTTCACTAATTTCATATCCTTCGAGTTCTATTCAAGTACTTTTTTCAATGCATGTATTTCGACCTGGAAAGGCTAACTTCAGAAAGTCACTCGGCCTACATTTCCAACAATATAGCGCGTTGGCGTAATCGATAACGCAACGTCCTTGCAAACCCCGGTCGGCCACCTACGGAAGTGGATCCGCCGCATATTACGCAACACCCAGCATCCCCATCTGTTGCGATCATGTTCCTTCTACCCCGACACGCTCAACCTGACGAACGGAGAAACAGCCACAGACATTCGAAGAATTCGGCGAGAGGAATGTCATAGACGCGACTTCGATGTGCGGCAATCCATCGGTTCTAGGTCGGATGCACCCATTGGCCCGGCCTAGACCAAGCCAACCGACGCTCCGGAATGCAGTGGTTACGAGCGACGAGCATGAAAGGGTATAAGACGTATCCACGCCCAAACAATGTCCTGCGCTATCGGAGAACGATCGGGTGTTTGCGCGCTACCACAATCGCGCATCTATCGACGTATATATTAATAGGACGACGTTTCAATGGCGGGCTGAGTTCGTCGCGTATCGACAGCGGCGATCTCGTCGAAATAACTGGCGCAATTGTCGTCCGACACACCTGGTATTCTGTACCAGTGCCAACGCGGTTTGCGGTTTCGGCGAGCCCCCTGGTAAAGTGGAGTATAGTGCGGCCTTTCCTCATTTCGACTGCTCTGGAATTAGCTCGGTCTGGCGCTAAACCTGGTTCACAGATCTTGGCGCCCGGAGTCGGCTCAGTGACCGAAGATATTTCGGTAACACCAAAGCGAGGCGCCGTCAAGGTTTTGTAGTGCAGGGAACTCGCTAATGCCGTAATAGGGGGTAATCAAACAAACAGAACATTGAGTCTTTTTGAGGCTGTTTAGAACTTGATTAACACCTAGTAAGTCGGATTTTTTCTGTTACAAAACTTGTTACAGATATGCTTCTAAAATTATTTGACAATAGCCCATGTACAAATATTAACGTCACGCGCGAATCGAATCGGGGACTACCTGGCGTCTATAATTATATTGGCCAATATTAGACGGCAAGCGTATTCATAACAAATTATTCGGAGAACATTAAATGTTATTCGTCTACGTTACAGCAACGCATAGATGAGTCTTAAATGTCTTATTCAATTCGAAGACACGATCCATTTCGCATCGGCAGTTTGAAAAAGGCGGGTGGATTTGAGACACGTTGGACCTATATGAGTCCATACTGGACCTTTGGTCATGCTGACCGTCGACAATATGTCGAATGTACAGTGGGACATATAACGTACCTGGATAGGAAAACAAAATCTGGTTACGAGAAAAGACAAAAAACAGACATTATTGAACAAGTCAGAAGTGGACCTGGGCAGATCACGTCAGTAAAATACGAGCTAACCGGTGGACATTGCGTTCCATGTGACGTGTTGTTGGGCAAAAAGGGATATATACGTAAAGGCTATCCCTTATATCTAATTTTTCTGCCACAACGTGACTGTGACGAAAGCAGCTTCGCTTAGGCAAATTATTTTAATTAGACTGTGACGTCACGCTAGTCCCGCAACTCGGCGATTACGTAACTTCAAACACGACACGTTGTTGACGCTTGGCCGTCCGTCCCCGTTAACGATTATACCTAATGAGCGTTGCCTCTGAGTTGCACTTCCCGAGGTAACGTTTTATGATGAACTGCCACATGTTCAGCCTACCGGCGATAATTAATTAACAATCCCTTCAGCGCTTGTCAAAAAGTCGACCGTCGGCTAGGACATACGTTTGAATTACTTGCACGGGTGACACTTCATAAAGATTACTTTACACCTTTACACCTTGGGCAACGAGTATGTTTGGAGGCGCTTATGCATGTTCGCGTGGCTATGCTAAAAGAATGCCTTGGCGCTGGTTCAACGCAGCCACGTATGCATTTGATGCCTGCTGAAGTCACACCCAAGGATGACGGGGTTTACTGACGGGGCAATGAACCCAAAGGTTCCTGGGCGCTTCTTGCCGCCACAACTCTTCGGGAAACTCGGACGCACTCCGTCGTTTTCCAAGACTCCCCGGGTCTCCCCCGCGGCTTCTCCCGACCCGACCCGACCCGACCCGACCCGACCCGACCCGACCCGACCCGACCCGACCCGACCCGACCCGACCCGACCCGACCCGACCCGACCCGACCCGACCCGACCCGACCCGACCCGACCCGACCCGACCCGACCCGACCCGACCCGACCCGACCCGACCCGACCCGACCCGACCCGACCCGACCCGACCGACCTGACCGACCGACCGACCCGACCGCCGACCGACCCGCCGACCCGACCCGACCCGACCCGACCGACCGACCCGACCCGACCCGACCCGACCCGACCGACCCGACCGACCCGACCCGACCCGACCCGACCCGACCCGACCCGACCCGACCAGCTGGCGAGTGAGCTGGGGCTGGCCGCCATGTGCCGCTCGTTACGGCGCTGGCCGGACCCGCGATCGTTCAATCAAGCAGTTCCGGAAGCCGGCGCCAGCGCGCGCAACATTTCACTTTTTATACGTGCCGCCAACAGGAATACGAGACTCCGTTGCGTCGGATTTTTTGCCGTTGCGCCGACGGACGCGTGGGTGCTTCCAAAGGAAGTGGCACTCACGGCGAGAGGAGATGGAACAGTCCAATATCCGTGTACGAAGATGTAACAGCGAGTAGCACTTAACTTGCCGGAGTCTACGACCTCAGTTGTAGACCTAGGTAGGATCTGTCACCTCAGTTGTGGACCTAGGTATGGTCTGCCACCTCAGTTGTAGACCTAGGTAGGGTCTGCCACCTCAGTTGTAGACCTAGGTAGGGTCTGCCACCTCAGTTGTAGACCTAGGTAGGATCTGTCACCTCAGTTGTGGACCTAGGTATGGTCTGCCACCTCAGTTGTAGACTTAGGTATGGTCTGCCACCTCAGTTGTAGACATAGGTATGGTCTGCCACCTCAGTTGTAGACATAGGTAGGGTCTGCCACCTCAGTTTTAGACCTAGGTAGGATCTACCACCTCAGTTGTAGACCTAGGTAGGGTCTGCCACCTCAGTTGTAGACTTAGGTATGGTCTGCCACCTCAGTTGTAGACATAGGTAGAGTCTACCACCTCAGTTGTATACCTAGGTAGGATCTACTACCTCAGTTGTAGACCTAGGTAGGGTCTACCACCTCAGTTGTAGACCTAGGTAGGGTCTACCACCTCAGTTGTAGACCTAGGTAGGATCTACCACCTCAGTTGTAGACCTAGGTACGGTCTACCACCTCAGTTGTAGACCTAGGTAGGATCTATCACCTCAGCTGTAGACCTAGGTAGGATCTACCACCTCAGTTGTAGACCTAGATAGGGTCTACCACCTCAGTTGTATACCTAGGTAGGGTCTGCCACTTCAGTTGTAGACCTAGGTAGGGTCTGCCACCTCAGTTGTGGACCTAGGTAGGGTCTGCCACCTCAGTTGTAGACCTAGGTAGGATCTACCACCTCAGTTGTGGACCTAGGTATGGTCTACCACCTCAGTTGTAGACCTAGGTAGGGTCTGCCACCTCAGTTGTAGACATAGGTAGAGTCTACCACCTCAGTTGTAGACCTAGGTAGGATCTAACACCTCAGTTGTAGACCTAGGTACGGTCTACCACCTCAGTTGTAGACCTAGGTAGGGTCTACCACCTCAGTTGTAGACCTAGGTAGGATCTACCACCTCAGCTGTAGACCTAGGTAGGGTCTACCACCTCAGTTGTAGACCTAGGTAGGATCTACCACCTCAGTTGTAGACTTAGGTATGGTCTGCCACCTCAGTTGTAGACATAGGTAGAGTCTACCACCTCAGTTGTAGACCTAGGTAGGATCTACTACCTCAGTTGTAGACCTAGGTAGGGTCTACCACCTCAGTTGTAGACCTAGGTAGGGTCTACCACCTCAGTTGTAGACCTATCTACCACCTCAGTTGTAGACCTAGGTAGGATCTACCACCTCAGTTGTAGACCTAGGTACGGTCTACCACCTCAGTTGTGGACCTAGGTAGAATCTACCACCTCAGTTGTGGACCTAGGTATGGTCTGCCACCTCAGTTGTAGACTTAGGTATGGTCTGCCACCTCAGTTGTAGACATAGGTATGGTCTGCCACCTCAGTTGTAGACATAGGTAGGGTCTGCCACCTCAGTTTTAGACCTAGGTAGTCGTCTCCACCTCAGTTGTGACCGTCGTCGTCGTCCACCGTCAGTTCGTGCCTGGTCCGTCGTCCACCGTCTCAGTTGTCGACTCGTAGTCGTACCACCGTCAGTCTGTGACCTAGTCACGTCTCCCCGTCGTCTGTCCTAGCGTCGGTCTCCTCCGTCGTTCGTCCTGTTCGTCCTCCGTCAGTGTCCTGTGTCTCCCCGTCCGTCGTAGACCTAGTGTCTCCTCCTCGTCGTCCGTCGTCTCCTCCTCGTCTGTCTGTGTCTCCCGTCGTCTGTCCGTCCGTCCGTCCGTCGTCGTCCGTCGTCTACTCCTCGTTGTGCCTGGTACCGTCTCCCCGTCGTTGCCGATCCGTCCGTCGTCCGTCCGTCGTCCGTCCGTCCGTCGTCCGTCCGTCGTCTGTCCTGTCGTCCGTCCGTCCGTCGTCTCGTCCGTCTCGTCCGTCCGTCCGTCCGTCCGTGCCGTCCGTCCGTCCGTCCGCCGCCGTCCGTCTCGTCCGCCGCCGTCCGCCGCCGCCCGCTCCGTCCGCCGTCCGTCCGCCCGCCGCCCGCCCGCCGCCCGTCCCGTCCCGCCCGCCTCGCTCCGTCCCGCCGCCCGTCCGTCCCGTCCGCCCGCCGTCCGTCCGTCCGTCCGTCCGTCCGTCCGTCCGTCCGTCCGTCCGTCCGTCCTCGTCCGTCCTGTCCGTCCGTCCGTCCGTCCGTCCGTCGTCGTCCGTCCGTCTGTCCGTCCGTCCGTCCGTCCGTCCGTCCGTCCGTCCGTCCGTCCGTCCGTCCGCCGCCCGCCCGCCGCCCGCCGCCGCCGTCCCGCGCGTCCTGTCTGTCCGTCCGTCGCGTCTCGCTCGCCTCGTCCCGTCCGCCTCGCCGCCGCTCCGTCCGTCTCCGTCCGTCGCTGCCTCGTCCCGTCCGTCGTCCGTCCGTCTCGTCCGTCCGTCCGTCCGTCGTCCGTCCGTCCGTCCGTCCGTCCGTCCGTCCGTCGTCCGTCCGTCCGTCCGTCCGTCCGTCGTCTCGTCCGTCCGTCTCGTCCGTCCGTCCGTCCGTCCGTCCGTCCGTCCGTCCGTCCGTCCGTCCGTCCGTCCGTCCGTCCGTCCGTCCGTCCGTCCGTCCGTCCGTCCGTCCGTCCGTCCGTCCGTCCGTCCGTCCGTCCGTCCGTCCGTCCGTCCGTCCTGTCCGTCCGTCCGTCCGTCCGTCCGTCCGTCCGTCCGTCCGTCCGTCCGTCCGTCCGTCCGTCTCGTCCGTCCGTCCTGTCTCGTCCGTCCGTCCGTCCGTCCGTCCGTCCGTCCGTCCGTCCGTCCGTCCGTCCGTCCGTCCGTCCGTCCGTCCGTCCGTCCGTCCGTCCGTCCGTCCGCTTGTTGTCAATAATCAACATAACCCATTTTTTAGAACGTTGACGCTAATGGGAATTAGATATTGAGATATCACCTTTGTTAAATCCAAATGTGTTGTGCAATTATGCATACTAAGTGAGTGA
>JAODUO010000019.1:140000-150000 GCA_025642075.2 Ridgeia piscesae | reverse complement strand
ACCTCTTTGCCTGTGTCTGCCTTGCAGGCTGTAAAACAGTACGTATGTATTCGCTACTGCCTCACTTGACCTCAACTCTTGAGGTTAGGTCGCCTGCCAGGAACCATGGCTAATTAATAATCGGGTATTGGTCCACTGCTGCATACTAAAGACCAGGTGACCTGCCTGGAAAGCATACCTAATTGGTATCCCATCTGTGGCAAGCTGCTTGTGGAGGTATTAATTAAGATCTATCTTCAAAACTATTGATTTTATGTAAACGTAAGTTTAGTGAATGTTTATGCTTATTTAAATATGGTTAACATGGTGGCAAACACAAAGTTCATATTCTGAACAATTATTGATTGAAATATTATACACTTTATAGATAACAACCGCATTCTGGTCACTGGGTTGGCTGAGTGGAACTAGATAACTCCATCTTAATAAAAGCCACTACTGACCAGTCCAGTCGCTGCATTCACACAATTTGGCTACGTTTCATTTCATATTAATAATTAGAGAAAATGAAAAATAGGTGATTCTGGTCAAGAAGCTAGGCAGTGACTATACTTCACCAAAGATATTTAATTCATAATTACAAATTCACTATGATATAGTCCCAAAGTCATCATGACCTTTTGGTCCATTTTTAGTGGTTTCTGTATTGTCGTCAATGGTTGCGTTTGTAGTGGTTTGGTTGGTGGGTTTTAACTAGTTAGTTTACTGTCGTTTCGGTGATTGACTGTGGTTTATCTTGATATCTGTTTTGGTTGGTTAATTTGTTCGTTGGTGGTACATTGACTGTTGATATTCAGCAATTAATTGACTAGTTTGGTTGGCTGGTTGGATGGTTGGTTGATTACATGCACGCTTGTTTGATTGGCTGCTTGATTGGCTAGCCGTTTGGTTTGTTGACTGGTTGCTTGGTTGGTTCGTCAGTTGTGAGACTAATTATTTGGTTGGTTAGTTGGTTGATTGATTGATTGATTGATTGGTTGTTTGGTTGGTTGGTTGGTTGGCTGGTTGGTTGGTTGGATGGTTGGTTGGTTGGGTGGTTGGTTGGATGGATGGTTGGTTGGCTGGTTGGTTGGTTGATTGATTGATTGATTGATTGATTGATTGATTGATTGATTGGCTGGCTGGCTGGCTGGTTGGTTGGTTGGTTGGTTGGCTGGCTGGCTGGCTGGCTGGCTGGCTGGCTGGCTGGCTGGCTGGCTGGCTGGCTGGCTGGCTGGCTGGCTGGCTGGCTGGCTGGCTGGCTGGCTGGCTGGCTGGCTGGCTGGCTGGCTGGCTGGCTGGCTGGCTGGCTGGCTGGCTGGCTGGCTGGCTGGTTGGTTGGTTGGTTGGTTGGTTGGTTGGTTGGTTTTATGTATGGTTGGTTGGTTGGTTGGTTGGTTGGCTGGTTATTTTGTTGGCTGTCTGGTTGGTTGGTTGGTTGGTTGGCTGGTTATTTTGTTGGCTGTCTGGTTGGTTGGTTGGTTGGTTGGTTGGCTGGTTATTTGGTTGGCTGTCTGGTTGGTTGGTTGGTTGGTTGGTTGGTTGGTTGGCTGGTTATTTGGTTGGCTGTCTGGTTGGTTGGTTGGTTGGTTGGTTGGTTGGTTGGTTGGTTGGTTGGCTGGTTATTTTGTTGGCTGTCTGGTTGGTTGGTTGGTTGGTTGGTTGGCTGGTTATTTGGTTGGCTGTCTGGTTGGTTGGCTAGGTGGCTAGCTGGTTAGTTTGTCGGATGTTTGCAAATGTATGTGTTACCTGCGAACACTTTACCTCTCAGGCTGCTCGAGTAACCAGAAAACAGGTATTTCGAACAGTTCTTATGCACCAACATAAATTTGTTACCCCTTAACAGGACGTCCATAAACAGCGAGTCTGTCCGCTCTCCCTCCGACTCACCGGCAGTACGCTATGCTGCAAGATTTGTGGATGTCTGTTTCGTAACATCCGCTTCCGGTTGACAACGGTCGGTACTGTATTAAATGGCGGCGTCGACAATGATGACAATAGACAGCGACAAGCGGCGTTAGTCATAATTGATGACTATGACTATATTAATATCAACTATACATCTTGCTGGGGTGTGCGCGGAACATTCGTCTAGACGTCGTAAAACAATATCTAGGGAAGTGTTTACGGATACATAGCATGAGAGGAGGGAGGGAGAGGAGGGAGCAGGAGAAATTGGTTATTACTCCTTGTTCGAGTAAACACATATCGTATTCATACGTAGTAAACACACAGTGCATGTTCATGTACACACGTACATTATATTACTACGTTGTAAACATATATTGCACATTTTGTAAACAAGCACATTATTTTACTACGTCTAAGCATGTAGTGCATGTTCCTGTAAAACGTACATTACAATGTACACATAATGCTTGTTCCTGTAGACAGGTACATTATAATACTACGTCTTAAACACATAGCATACGTTCTTGTAAACACGAACATTATAATACTACGTCTTAAACACATAGCATACGTTCCTGTAAACACGAACATTATAATACTACGTCTTAAACACATAGTATACGTTCCTGTAAACACGAACATTATAATACTACGTCTTAAACGCATAGTATACGTTCCTGTAAACACGAACATTATAATACTACGTCTTAAACGCATAGTATACGTTCCTGTAAACACGAACATTATAATACTACGTCTTAAACACATAGTATACGTTCCTGTAAACACGAACATTATAATACTACGTCTTAAACGCATAGTATACGTTCCTGTAAACACGAACATTATAATACTACGTCTTAAACGCATAGTATACGTTCCTGTAAACACGAACATTATAATACTACGTCTTAAACACATAGTATACGTTCCTGTAAACACGAACATTATAATACTACGTCTTAAACGCATAGTATACGTTCCTGTAAACACGAACATTATAATACTACGTCTTAAACACATAGTATACGTTCCTGTAAACACGAACATTATAATACTACGTCTTAAACACATAGTATATGTTCCTGTAAACACGAACATTATAATACTACGTCTTAAACACATAGTATACGTTCCTGTAAACACGAACATTATAATACTACGTCTTAAACACATAGTATAGTTCCTGTAAACACGAACATTATAATACTACGTCTTAAACGCATAGTATACGTTCCTGTAAACACGAACATTATAATACTACGTCTTAAACACATAGTATACGTTCCTGTAAACACGAACATTATAATACTACGTCTTAAACACATAGTATACGTTCCTGTAAACACGAACATTATAATACTACGTCTTAAACACATAGTATACGTTCCTGTAAACACGAACATTATAATACTACGTCTTAAACGCATAGTATACGTTCCTGTAAACACGAACATTATAATACTACGTCTTAAACACATAGTATACGTTCCTGTAAACACGAACATTATAATACTACGTCTTAAACACATAGTATATGTTCCTGTAAACACGAACATTATAATACTACGTCTTAAACACATAGTATACGTTCCTGTAAACACGAACATTATAATACTACGTCTTAAACACATAGTATATGTTCCTGTAAACACGAACATTATAATACTACGTCTTAAACACATAGTATATGTTCCTGTAAACACGAACATTATAATACTACGTCTTAAACACATAGTATACGTTCCTGTAAACACGAACATTATAATACTACGTCTTAAACACATAGTATACGTTCCTGTAAACACGAACATTATAATACTACGTCTTAAACACATAGTATACGTTCCTGTAAACACGAACATTATAATACTACGTCTTAAACACATAGTATACGTTCCTGTAAACACGAACATTATAATACTACGTCTTAAACGCATAGTATACGTTCCTGTAAACACGAACATTATAATACTACGTCTTAAACGCATAGTATACGTTCCTGTAAACACGAACATTATAATACTACGTCTTAAACGCATAGTATACGTTCCTGTAAACACGAACTTCATAATATTACGTCTTAAACACATAGTACTACGTAAACTTATAATATGTACTACATTTATAACTTTTGAGCATGGTCGCTGAAAGAATCTTACTGTGTACTGTAATTATATTAACATTTACTGATGTATAGTATGGTATGTATGTATGTATGTATGTATGTATGTATGTATGTATGTATGTATGTATGTATGTATGTATGTATGTATGTATGTATGTATGTATGTATGTATGATGTATGTATGTATGTATGTATGTATGCATGTATGTGTATGTATGTATGTATGTATGTGTATGTGTGTATGTATGTATGTGTGTATGTGTGTATGTGTGTATGTATGTATGTATGTATGTATGTATGTATGTATGTATGTATGTATGTATGTATGTATGTATGTATGTATGTATGTATGTATGTATGTATGTATGTATGTATGTATGTATGTATGTATGTATGTATGTATGTATGTATGTACGTATGTATGTAGTACGTATGTACGTATGTACGTATGTACGTATATACGTATGTATGTATGTATGTATGTATGTAGGTATGTATGTATGTATGTATGTATGTATGGTGGTGGTGGTGGTGAGGGTGGTGGTGGTGGTGGTGGTGGTGGTGGTGGTGGTGGTGGTGGTGGTGGTGGTGGTGGTGGTGGTGGTGGTGGTGGTGGTGGTGGTGGTGGTAATAGTAGTAGTAGTAGTAATAGTAGTTATGCTTGCAAGTTTGCAGAATGACGCTTCCATTTTAAATCAGATTAATAAATGTCCTTCAGTCACATGTCAGATAAATGCCGCTACTAACACACCATCGCGGGCTTTCAGTGGACACCTTCACAAGTCAGAATTGTGAAAAAAATTATGTTCAACACCTCTTTCCCTTTTTCGTCTAACTCCAGGCAAGTTCTGCTCGCACTTTGTGCGTGCTAAGTGTTGTAACAGTTAATACTATATGACAGACGTACGTGTACATTTTCAGTCGTATTTTGGAGTGAAAAAAATCTATCCTAAAAACACGTTGCTACTTCAATGCAGCGTATCGTTTTGCAGGCAAGGCGCGAGAGACGGTTTTCGGTAAAAAGTAGGTCACGCGGTTAATTAAGCACCAGCATTCGCCGAATTTCGGCCGTACAGGTTTGGTGTACACGTATGCATGTGCGACATAAATATTTCTTAATGGCGTTATGTTATCACATGGCTGATGTTATATTTGGCGACGTGTTGGGTTGGTGCGATACAATAAATTCAGCAGCGGCCGAGCAAATAAACGTTGACAGTGATGGTAGGTAAATGTTGATGGGGACAGAGAGTGCACTGATGTCAAGGCACGCCTGGCGATATACGCGGAGACTAGCATGGGACGCGTAGCACCAGTTAAAGGTGCGATTTTCAGCAATGACAAAAACTTTACATTTAAAGGTACGACGCTCTGCATAAAGTTTAATCATATTAAATGTACGATGTCCTGCATGCACACCTATAAATCTGTTTTAAAGTTACGATATTATACATGCACTGTTTAACAACGTTTAAAGGTATGACGTTTAACTATTTTTAAAGGTACGACGTCCTGCATGCAACGTTTAATAACATTTAAAGATACGTTATCCTTGATGCAACGATTAAGAACGTTTAAAGATACGGTGTCCTGCTTGCAATGTTAACTAACATCTAAGGGTTCTATGTCATGCATAACATGTGTAAGAATATTAAAAGTACAATGTCCTGCCTTTAAAGCTTAACAACATCCGATGGTCAACACGCAATCCTCTGGATCTATTGATTTAATTTAAGTGTCTGAATACAAGATTCCAAATGAGGCCTAGCTAACCCTTTCTTTAGTAGTGCAATGTGGGGTTGCTTCTTATATGTGATATTTTAATTGGCATTTAATTCAGGGCACTCGTTTCTACCAGTATAAAACTCTGACACACCAAACCGGAAGTCGGTTGAAGTCCAGCAGATTCCGCAAACATCCTACTAACGAACACACAACAACATTGACAGTCTGGTCTCTCTTTAACCACTTACGAAACATTTGTCAAGATAATTTATTTTAATTTCACATATTTCCAAAGAGTAATGCATCTGTTCTATACAGTATCGCCTGTTAATACAAACACATTGCCTCATCAGTAAGACTAACATTCTGGTCTAATAACGTGATCGTGTACTAAGAAGTATTGATTCATTTCACATATTTCCAAAGAATACTGTAACTATGTTATATAATTTCGCCTTTTAATAAAATGCATCGCGTCATTGGTAATAATAATGTTCTAGTCTGATGACGTCATCATAAACACATGGATGGGAAAACATAGGCAGGTGGGAATTACCAGCCCTGACTTACGCGCCGGGTTAAATAAGATGTTGGTGCCGACAATTAAACTGGTAATGAAATTGCGGTCGCCAGGTCTTCCGCTAAATTCGAGTTGACGTGAATGTCTCTGGATCATGTCCGGGTCACTCGTTTTTTTATTAGGGTTACGACGTCATGCGGTCGTAACCGGGTCGTTTTTAGCCATCGGATTAAGGGTAAACTAGCGACACGTTCGAGCCATAGTTCCGTCTGCAGAACTGTTGCGCATTAGCGTCATGTAACACCGTCAAATCACGGTGCTACGCTAAGCTGAGCTGAAATCCTATTACGCCCGTTTGTAACCTGGACTGATTCGTTTAAATCAACTACATGAGTATTTAGCTGTGATGTATAGAATTAAATAGCTTTTGCGTTGTAATTACACTATGGTTGAATGCTCCCATAGAACTTTCACGGATAGAAAGGTAAATGCTGTGGGTGGTACTAGGAAACGGAGGAACACGGTATTGTTATTATTTTCATGTGCACTTTGCTAAATGGATGACAAGTTTTTCTTCAAAAGACGACTCGCTCTTGTGCGGAACTATTAACACAAGAGATGTTTTCTTGTCGCGTTTACAGCGAAATCATGTCACACATAATAAAATATGTAGATGTGTTATACACAACGACGGCTCATGTGTAATATAATAATGTATTTCAATTAACTATAGTTCGTTGCTTGCTAAAAATAAGAAGGTTTTTGGTGGCGCACCCTTTTTGATGATGTGGCTGGACCACGGCGACAGACTGACTGACATGAGATTTTGACCAGAATCCCCTATTCACGGATTTCAGTAATAGCGTAACGATTGTTTAACATTCCACTACTATAACGGGTAGTTTCTGCCTCGCTAAACCATAGTTTTTCAGTCATTAGGTCTTAGATTACATATATACTGTATCACATAATTTACAATAAAAACAAACGGAAACATTCCTATAAAACTTTTGAAAACAGCTCATTTATAAATGTAATGTTGTCGTGTATTAATCACACAGCAACACGTTTGTCGGTCGCCCATGTTAGATTTATTTTCTAGACTGAATTTAGAGACAGCATACAGACAGTGGACAGTGTGTGATGTACGATATAACTCTTGTGGTTGGTGGCATATGATTTAGACGACTTTGTGCGACGGCATTTAACCGCATATTCCACTGGCAGACGTCAGACGCCCGACAGCGTCTACAGGTTCATTTGGTGCAGTGAGTTCAATAGGTACGAGACCCCGGACATGACGTAAAATGAACTCAGTGTGTACCCGGACTACAGTTTTGGTGTATTCGGCCAGCAGGCGGAATACACGTGCGATGTTTTGATCATGGTAATCGCTTTCGTGTTATTGCCAGCAGCGTGCGCAGTAAATGTTAGAAAAAAATTAATAGCAAATACCGTGGCCCAAAGATATCGTAGTGGCATTTTATTAACAACAGTCACAGTGTTCCTTGTTTACCTTTGCGCAGTGCAGTTCAACGTTAAACAAAATACATTGCATTTTCCGGAGTTAGTATGTATGTATGTGTGTGTACGTGTGTGTGTGTGTGTGTGTGTGTGTGTGTGTGTGTGTGTGTGCGTGCGTGCGTGCGTGCGTGCGTGCGTGCGTGCGTGTGTGCGTGTGTGTGTGTGTGGTGCGTGTGTGCGTGTGTGTGTGTGTGCGTGTGTGCGTGTGTGCGTGTGTGCGTGTGTGCGTGTGTGCGTGTGTGCGTGTGTGCGTGTGTGCGTGTGTGCGTGTGTGCGTGTGTCGTGTGTACGTGTGTACGTGTGTACGTGTGTACGTGTGTACGTGTGTACGTGTGTACGTGTGTACGTGTGTACGTGTGTACGTGTGTACGTGTGTACGTGTGTACGTGTGTCGTGTGTACGTGTGTACGTGTGTACGTGTGTACGTGTGTACGTGTGTACGTGTATGTATGTGTATATGTATGTATGCATTAATTATGCGTACCAATTCTTTTTAACAGCGATTGCAACGTATATGGTTACTTTGCACATGGAACGCCACACTTTCAGAGGTTCACCTATGGCGTTTTAACGGACCCGTGAAAGGCCTAGTTCTACTTCCACTTTCACCCAAATACATCCCGTAAAATGTAGCATTTCCGCATCAGCACGTGTGCCTGAACATCGGTGAATATTCTCGAGCCTATTTTCCTAAAAAGTCTGCATATAACTAGAACTAGCGGATAAGTTTGCAACAATCAAACATCGCTTTACTCTCGTGTAGTGCGCAGTTTCCATGGGATATGTGTTGTGCCCCATCGTAGGTTAGCCACCGTCGTTGTCATGACGACGCGCGGCGGTTCTCGCAGAAAGCAGACGACAATCGTCCGGTTTTGCGACCGCCATTAAATACGACTCATTAGCGTCCATCGAAGTTGGCCTAATCACACCTGATTGTTGAATTGCACTGGTCGTTAGGGGCTGGCGTCCTTTAGATATACCGGATACACAGACGGTTGAAACGATGGAATGTGTCCGCCAGTGAACTGGCCAGTGGTCAGCGCCTTGGGACGTGGTCAGTACGAGACGGAGGAACGATCAATCACAGAGCCCCACGCTCCCGGCAAGTCAACCCCGAGCTCTCTCGCCGCCCTGCAATTAAGTCATTTCACTAACATATATTAATCTGATTTACTAGATAATGCGACACGTAATTAGTTCTCGGGGCAGATACCATAGCCATTACAAAGAACCCCCCAATAACGTGTAAAATATACTGTGTCTACATTGATTAACCTGAATCTAGTCCAAGATATATATCACTGTGACGGATCATTACCAAAACCTTCACCGTGGCCCTTCTGTGTTGTGGCTGTCTTCGCAAGAAAGTAAATGGCGCGCTCGTGGAAGATATTTGACATTGTGGAAGCTCCTGACTTGGGAATTAACATTGGTCGAAACCGTTATATAATGATCTATTTTTAAACACAATTTTTTTCCCATGTTTGACTTACAGTTCATGCGAGGGACAACGTTCCGGGGGCCTCCCATTCGCAGACACGGCAAACCAAATCTTTTCACGATCGCTGTTGAACAAGTTCTCTATTGGGAAGGGAATCATGACCATGACATTAATCATCAAAAAATCACTGGGTGAACGGACAGTTATTGCAAACTCTGTTGGACAGTGTCCACGGTTTGATCTGGCGCGATCATACCACCAACCAGGAATTTACGACGCCTCGCATGGGTTTGTACCACGGTAAGAAGACGATGTCTCTCCACGGGTCACGCCATATGACGCGTCATGACAAAACAATAACGTGTTACTCTGGAAACCCTCGGGCCCTCGAAGATGAGGTCCAATCATAACGTTTGTAACACTCGGGCCCTCGGAGAAGAAGTGCAAACACTGAAATACAACTTTGGAAGCTCTCGGATTCTCGGAGAAGAGGTCCAAAATTACACTGGATATAATAATAATAATAATAATAATAATAATAATAATAATAATAATAATAATAATAATAATAATAATAATAATAATAATATATAATAATAATAATAATAATAATAATAATAATTATAATTATAATTAAATAATTATAATTATAATTAAAATTTAAATAATATAATAATAATAATAATAATAATAATAAAATAATAATAATAATAACAATAACAATAACAATAACAATAACAATAACAACAATAATAATAATTTTTTTATTTTT
>JAODUO010000019.1:130000-135000 GCA_025642075.2 Ridgeia piscesae | reverse complement strand
GCTAATATTTAGCTCGCATCAGATTGCAATTGACGCGAGCAGTGCACAGTTAGCCACTTGTCTTGTGGCTTGATTCATTCAAATATAAAATGTACTTTAGGTTACGTCTGTTTGAGCTGACACCGACCACAGTTGCACCGGTGGAATCTGTTTAATGACCCGAGTAGGATGTACAAACAAAACGTCTATAAATCAGCATGGAATTTGTCACTTCATTTGATACTGTTCATCCGCGGGCTTGTGGCCTGGTCGGTTGATACAGTTAGACGACAGAGCTGTAAGATCGGACGACAGCACAGCGTAACTAAACAGCAGCTGTTCTTAACGGACCATTTGCGATGACACAGTTATAGAAGTACGTATAGAACTGTTCTTAACGGACCATTTGCGATGACACATTTATAGAAGTACGAGCTGTTCTTAACGGACCATTTGCGATGCCACATTTATAGAAGTACGTATAGAGCTGTTCTTAACGGACCATTTGCGATGACACATTTATAGAAGTACGCATAGAGCTGTTCTTAACGGACCATTTGCGATGACACATTTATATAAATAGGTATAGAGCTGTTCTTAACGGACCATTTCCGATGACACATTTATAGAAATAGGTATAGAGCTGTTCTTAACGGACCATTTTCGATGACACATTTATAGAAGTGCATATAGAGCTGTTCTTAACGGACCATTTGCGATGACACATTTATAGAAGTACGCATAGAGCTGTTCTTAACGGACCGTTTCCGATGACACATTTATAGAAATAGGTATAGAACTGTTCTTAACGGACCATTTGCGATGACACATTTATAGACGTACGTATAGAGCTGTTCTTAACGGACCATTTGCGATGACGTATTAAATGTTATAGAAGTACGTATAATTATAGCTGTTCTTAACGGACCATTTGCGATGACACATTTATATAAGTTCGTTACAATTATTGTTTATGCACAACACATTCAGCAATTGCCAAATTGTGTTTTAGAGTCCAACAAAACAAACGTGTCATGATATCGTGTCATGATATCGTATTTACATCTTTTCAAAAGAAACAGCCACGATTAGTGTCGAATCCCTCCAATACAGCATAGATCAAATAAAAAAAACGTATTTGAACGTAGCCGTGTTGATGACATTCCCGAATAATGTTAAACTTGGATGAACATTATTGGTTTGACCATTGTTGGGTGTGATGACCAACAACTACACCATACAACCCTTTACATTATTATGATATCGGATTTTGTTTTCACCAAGATTGTTTGGAATTTACACAACGCGGTTAGCTTAAAAAAGGCAAGTTCTTATAGTCCTCACGACCGTTCAAAGCGCGTTACTCCCCTGACAGACATGTTCACCCAGACACCATCTCGGCTTCTCTAGGAAGTATCCAGCCATATGGTACAATTAATGCCCGAAGGCTGCTCGTACACATATCCACCACTGTCTATAGCCAGGTACTCATTTATACAGCTGAGTGAACTGGAGCAATGTAGAGTGAAAAAACTTGTCCAAGGTTTTAACACCGCAGCACAGGATTCGAACCCGGGTTCTCGTAGTCGAGAGTCCGAAGCTCTACCCCTGAGCCATTGCGCTCTACACAGCTTAGGGAGTAGGCACCTACCGGCGTGTCTTAATTTGACGCCATTATCTTCGTGCGACTTTATCAATGCTACTACGTAAGGTCTATTTGGGCTAATCGACATGCACTAGATTTTCTACCACCCATGTACATGGTAGCCCGCAAAACGACGTCAACGGCGATAGTGTATCAGTATATTTAATCAAACAAAATGGTTTCTCGCTTAAGTAGACTGGAATTGTTATTTGTTGGAAAATATCTTTCTGGTGACTCGTGGATTGCCCATCCATTATTCGGGAAGTAGAAGATTCTACTAGAAAACGCACCATATCCCTGACGCGGTGATGAAACAGTTAAATAACATCGCTGACTCGTGAGAAAGGTTGGAATATATGTATTACGAGTCTCTGGAATTGGTATTTCATGCGGGGTGAGGACGTTTTGGTTTCCACGTTCACCACGAGTGAGACAACAACTGGACGATGTAATAATTAATATAATAATGATAATGATAATGATAATGATAATGATAATGATAATGATAATGATAATGATAATGATAATGATAATGATAATGATAATGATAATGATAATGATAATAATAATAATTATTATTATATATCATCATCATCATCATCATCATCATCATCATCATCATCATCATCATCATCATCATCATCATCATCATCATCATCATCATCATCATCATCATCATCATCATCATCATCATCATCATCATCATATACAACAACAACAACAACAACAACAACAACAACAACAATAACAATAACAATAACAATAACAATAACAATAACAATAACAATAACAATAACAATAACAATAACAATAACAATAATAATAAAATAATAATAATAATAGTAATAATAGTAATAATAGCAACAGTAACACTAACAACAATAACAATACTAATGAAAATATTGAAATGAAAATAATAATGGACATAATAATTAAAATAATAATAGTGGAACTTCTACAGTGCCTTAATCTTCGAGATTTCGAGTGCAGAGACGCAGTATACAAAATCATTTGGCGTAACCATGAGCGGGGGACACACAACAGACGTCACTGGAACATGCGACGCCGAATGTGTCGGGTGGGAATGCGATTTCAAACAAATATGTCTTCAGGTTTTTTTCGAAAGATGCCTATAGTTTCAGATTATTTTAAAGTGACAGGCATTTAAATTCAGGTGTTTGGGTCAATTATGGGGAAAACTCGTTTGCCAATATTGACCTTTGTATTGGGAATAAAAACATTTGTGAGTCATATAATCTATAAGTCCGGGATATCTAAAAAAAATGCAGCAGATTAACTAAATAGCATGGTTGTTGAGAACAATGAGTTGATATCTGCCGGTGGGGGGTGGTCAGTTTGTGATGATTGGAAATGCAGTGACTGTTACGTGTTACGCTAAGTTGGAACCGTAGCTGTCGCTACAGTAGTGCGACAACACACGCACGGGCGTTGTCTCCATCGCGCCGATTCCACGGTCCTCGACGTTTTTAGAGAGAAAACGTCGACCCGCAACATCACCTACAAGAAATGCACAATATAGGTACGTACGGGACTGCATAAGTTATGATGACTTTTCGATGTGGGACGATACGATCAGACAGAGCGTCTCTTTGTTCCTTGCGCTCGTATATCGCACGCCCCGTGTCTGCCGTGACAGTGGAACACGTTTCACTACTTCGATCAACGCGTGAGGCAGTGTCTGCCTTTCTCCGGCGATCTCCTGTCTTCTTGTAGACAGACACCGCGGACAGACTTAGTCGCACGGAAACCACATGCAGCGGTACACGGGGCGTGACGTGGAACGTCGTTTTGTGTCGCTGTGGTTCCTGAACTAAACACACAACGGGAAGTTCACCTGGGTCCCGTGTGGGGGCGCTGTATAGTGCTTAGAATCGTTCCGGAGATCGTCAATGTTTTGGTCGACTTTATTAAACAGATGGATCTTCGCGTCACCCTCATCTTGTCAACAGATACCGACATTACTGCTTCCAGCAACTGATAATGCCAGTGTTCCTTGAATGTAGTGATATTCCGGTTTCTTGGTTGTTCTTATTGGTGATATTTACCTATCAGAAAACCTTTAGATTTTCTCTGTATCATCTCTCAGGAGAACTGGCATAGGAGAAAAGGTTAAGAATACGATTAACATTTACAGGGGGACAGCCTCCCTGAACAATCAGCCAGGAGCCCCGCAACTGTTGCTCCAGATCGTGTCACGTGATGTACGTCATGTGATACCACAGTCCGCTGAAAAGCCCGCGAGATACAGCCGAAATTATTCAGAGAAAAAACTGAAAGTTTCTCGAGAGATAAATACCCTTGGCATGCCATTGTTGGTTACATGTTACATTAAGGTAAAGTATAACTGTGACCGCCAACTTTTCAAAGGTGAAGGATGCTGACCATCGATGACGTGGGACACACACGTCACACCTTTGTCTCTCGGAGTGAGGCCAACCACTCGGCAGCGATAACCCGAATGTTAAAGGTCATCGTCTCCGGCAACGGCGCTTTTGTCCAAATCGCGAAAACGAAGGCTGCTCAATCAAAGTTACCAGCTCGCATGAATAGCGCAATAACATATATATATAACCACGCGTAAATGGGTCTCTGTGCGCACTCAGCCGAGTGCGCTGGTTCCAGTTACCGACGTCAACTGTGGTAGGGCGCCACCGTCGCGTCAATCACTGTCGCCGAGTTCGCGCGATGTCGGCGCCGTGAACTTGTCCCGCATAACTCATCCACGTGCGGATGTGTCCTCGCCGTGTACGCGACTAATTTTACCGTCCACGTCGACCTTACAACGTCTACGTTTACACTGGTAATGCGACACGGCGTATTTCCATCGCAACGTCTGAACCTTCCTGGCTAATTATAGACGTCGTTAAAACAATATATTGCCGTTTAGAAGAGTGGTTTTACACTATGTCAAGTCCCAACCGGGACCTGTTCGCATACGTACAATGTAGGTGACATATAGAGTTCATATGCGATAGATCAGACATCCAGTTAATAGTACACGATCGAGTGTGGCTACAAATGAGACAGTTGGACCTGCTGTAGGTCCTGCTGTCTCATTTGTAAGTACGATACAGTGTCCACACACGGGGCCTACTATAGAAGAGGCGTTTGGCCGATGATCTTGCTGATTATTTCCGAGATACATTACCAGAGAAATATTGTCGTGGCACAGAGAGGATAGATGTTCGACCGCCAGGTCAAATCTCTCCAAACAGACTAATTTGTTTGTAATTTAATTTGTGTCGTTCGTTGTCTCATGACTTCCACTGGATCGTGTTTATCGCCCTATTGCAGTTTCCATTTTCGGTTCGTCGTTAATGAAAAGTTTGTTCTTTGTGAAAATAAGATACATCTA
>JAODUO010000019.1:117500-125000 GCA_025642075.2 Ridgeia piscesae | reverse complement strand
AACAATAGAAAGACCAAGAGGAAGAACAATAGAAAGACCAAGAGGAAGAACAATAGAAAGACCAAGAGGAAGAACAATAGAAAGACCAAGAGGAAGAACAATAGAAATAACAAGAGGAAGAACAACAGGAAGACCAAGAGGAAGAACAACAGAAAGACCAAGAGGAAGAACAATAGAAAGAACAAGAGGAAGAACAATAGAAAGAACAAGAGGAAGAACAACAGAAAGACCAAGAGGAAGAACAACAGAAAGACCAAGAGGAAGAACAATAGAAAGACCAAGAGGAAGAACAATAGAAAGACCAAGAGGAAGAACAATGGAAAGAACAAGAGGAAGAACAACGGAAAGACCAAGAGGAAGAACAACAGAAAGACCAAGAGGAAGAACAACAGAAAGACTAAGAGGAAGAACAACAGAAAGACTAAGAGGAAGAACAATAGAAAGAACAAGAGGAAGAACAATAGAAAGACCAAGAGGAAGAACAATAGAAAGAACAAGAGGAAGAACAATAGAAAGACCAAGAGGAAGAACAATAGAAAGACCAAGAGGAAGAACAACAGAAAGAACAAGAGGAAGAACAACAGAAAGACCAAGAGGAAGAACAACAGAAAGACCAAGAGGAAGAACAATAGAAAGACTAAGAGGAAGAACAACAGGAAGACTAAGAGGAAGAACAATAGAAAGAACAAGAGGAAGAACAATAGAAAGACCAAGAGGAAGAACAATAGAAAGACCAAGAGGAAGAACAATAGAAAGAACAAGAGGAAGAACAATAGAAAGACCAAGAGGAAGAACAACAGAAAGAACAAGAGGAAGAACAACAGAAAGACCAAGAGGAAGAACAACAGAAAGACCAAGAGGAAGAACAATAGAAAGACCAAGAGGAAGAACAATAGAAAGAACAAGAGGAAGAACAATAGAAAGAACAAGAGGAAGAACAATAGAAAGACCAAGAGGAAGAACAATAGAAAGACCAAGAGGAAGAACAATGGAAAGACCAAGAGGAAGAACAATGGAAAGAACAAGAGGAAGAACAACGGAAAGACCAAGAGGAAGAACAATAGAAAGAACAAGAGGAAGAACAATAGAAAGACCAAGAGGAAGAACAATAGAAAGACCAAGAGGAAGAACAATAGAAAGACCAAGAGGAAGAACAATAGAAAGACCAAGAGGAAGAACAATGGAAAGAACAAGAGGAAAAACAACAGAAATACCAAGAGGAAGAACAACAGAAAGACCAAGAGGAAGAACAATAGAAAGGCCAATAGGAAGAACAATAGAAAGACCAATAGGAAGAACAATAGAAAGACCAAGAGGAAGAACAATAGAAAGACCAAGAGGAAGAACAATAGAAAGACCAAGAGGAAGAACAATAGAAAGACCAAGAGGAAGAACAATAGAAAGACCAAGAGGAAGAACAACAGAAAGACCAAGAGGAAGAACAATAGAAAGACCAAGAGGAAGAACAATAGAAAGAACAAGAGGAAGAACAATAGAAAGACCAAGTGGAAGAACAATAGAAAGACCAAGAGGAAGAACAATAGAAAGACCAAGAGGAAGAACAATAGAAAGAACAAGAGGAAGAACAATAGAAAGGCCAAGAGGAAGAACATATGAAGACCAAGAGGAAGAACAAAAGAAAGAACAAGAGGAAGAACAATAGAAAGGCCAAGAGGAAGAACATAGGAAGACCAAGAGGAAGAACAATATAAATAACAATAGAAAGAGCAAGAGGAAGGACACGAGACAGAATAAGAGGAAGAAAATGAGAAGGAGCAGAAAAAACTATACAAAAGGCTAAAAAAAACCTAGAATAAGAGCAAAAGAAAGAGCAGGAGGAAGTAAATGAGGAAGAACAGTACAAGGATATGTGGACGACCACGAGGAAGTATATCACTTGCATTATAACTAAAAGGTTAGTTTATTTGGAAGCTTTTCTGCCCTAGCAATGTGCTCTCCCACACCCGTCAGTCTGGCTACGAACTCCTACCCTCACCCTCTTGCCGAACTATTGACGTCGATGTTTACTTAAAAGTGCCTCGTAGGTTATACGTTTTGCTCACGAGTTTCATTTCAAATAAAAAAATTGGGGACAAATTAAACCGTGTGTGCAAATGTTGCTATGTGGGCCAAGTTCTGTGTTGATGTTGTCAATCATATTTCCTCTTGTGGACACCACGTGACCGACATGCTCAATGGCCTGGAGATTAGACATCGACCAGGCTTTCACAATTTACCGCATCCAACGACCAAAGTATTTTCTTTTGCGGTTTAGACATAACTACACACTTTTGCTATAGGTCGACTGCGCAGATTCACAGATTACGCGGACACACATTAAAAGGATACGCGTTGGTCTAAACGAGATGAAGAAGCCGCTTTAATGGCGTGATATTCACATGCATTGGTTGGGTTTTGAGATAGACGGCACACACACACGTAGACACGCGAGCGCGCAGGTATTATTTAAAATAACTCCCCCGTTGATGATACACGATGTCGTAACATGATCCGACAAGATAATAATCCGACATAAAAAGCAACTACCGGTCCTGCGTCCTCAGCGGTGCATCGCTGCGGTTTATCCGGTGGGCCAACATCCAGCAGGATACGGCGTTAGCCACTCGCGTTTATCAACACGCCCTACCACCACCCCTGTCAAAATCCTAAACGTCCTAACACGTCCATTTGACAATCCGCATCTACGACTCCCGCCACTACAACTCGCCTTCATACACGTTTCCCGTCATCGGACTCCGTCACCACATAGCTCCCGTATCCACCACATTACAACATCCACAACACACTACACTCATCCCGTCCAACCCCATCTACAACGACCTGACACTCATTCCCGCCTATATCCCTACACATCCGACCTACACTCCGTTACCCCCGTCTTACCTATCTACAACACACACCTACACCATTCCCCCACAACACCTCAACCCGCTACACTCCTCACTCCCGTCCTACACAACATTCCGTCCTACATTCCCATCCTATCTCCACATCCTACACTCCCGTCCTACAACTCCCGTCCTATCACTCCCTCCTACACTCCCATCCTACACTCCCATCCTACACTCCCTTACTACACTCCCGTCCTACACTCCCGTCCTACACTCCCATCCTACACTCCCGTCCTACACTCCCATCGTACACTCCCGTCGTAAACTCCCATCCTACACTCCCGTCCTACACTCCCATCCTACACTCCTACACTCGTCCTACACTCCTCTACTCTACACTCCGTCTACACTCCCATCTAACTCCCTCCTAATCCCTCACACTCCCCTACACTCCCCCTACACTCCCGTCCTACACTCCATCCTACACTCCCGTCCTACACTCCCGTCCTACACTCCCATCCTACACTCCCATCCTACACTCCCATCATACACTCCCATCCTACACTCCCGTCCTACACTCCCGTCCTACACTCCCGTCCTACACTCCCATCCTACACTCCCGTCCTACACTCCCGTCCTACACTCCCGTCCTACACTCCCGTCCTACATCCACTCACTCCCTCTACACTCCCATCCTACACTCCCGTCCTACACTCCCGCCCTACACTCCCGTCCTACACTCCATCCTACACTCCCGTCCTACACTCCCGTCCTACACTCCCATCCTACACTCCCATCCTACACTCCCGTCCTACACTCCGCCTAACCCCGTCCACACTCCCGTCCTACACTCCCGTCCTACACTCCCATCCTACACTCCCTCCTACACTCCCTCTTAACTCCTCCTACACTCCGTCTACACTCCATCCACAATCCGTTTAACTACCATCCTACATCATAACCATCACATCCACCGTACACTCCCGTCCTACCCTCCACATCACGTACATCCGCGTTACCCGTCCAACATTCCACACTCGTCTACACTCCCGTTCTATCACTTCGTCCACATTCCCACCCGGCCCTCCGTCAATCCTCAAACGTCCCATCTACACTCCATCTGCATCATACCAGACCCAATCCGTACATCGTCAACTCGCCTGGACAACACGCTCCGCGTCCTAACTCCCTCAGACCATACCCAGCATACATCCCGATCCTCACACTCCCACCCAACACCCTCATCACTCATTCCCGCCTACACTCCATCAACACTCCTACCACTCATCCCGTCCATACACAACACCTACACTCATTCCCCCCTCCTACACTCCACCACACCCCCTACACTCCGTCCTACACTCCCGTCCTACACTCCCTCCTAACTCCCATCCTACACTCCCGTCCTACACTCCCGTCCTACACTCCCTCCTACACTCCTCCTACACTCCCATCCTACACTCCCTCTACACTCCCGTCCTACACTCCCGTCCTACACTCCCATCCTACACTCCCATCCTACACTCCCATCCTACACTCCCGTCCTACACTCCCATCCTACACTCCCGTCATACACTCCCATCCTACACTCCCACCCTACACTCCCATCCTACACTCCCATCCTACACTCCCATCCTACACTCCCATCCTACACTCCCATCATACACTCCCGTCCTACACTCCCGTCCTACACTCCCATCCTACACTCCCGTCCTACACTCCCATCCTACACTCCCATCCTACACTCCCCATGCCTACACTCCCGTCCTACACCCATCCTACACTCCCGTCACTACACTCCCGTCCTACACTCCCGTCCTACACTCCCGTCCTACACTCCTCCACATCCTACACTCCCGTCCTACACTCCCGTCCTACACTCCCATCCTACACTCCCTCCTACACTCCCATCCTACACTCCCATCCTACACTCCCGTCCTACACTCCCTCCTACACTCCCATCCTACACTCCCTCCTACATCCTCCTACACTCCCATCCTACACTCCATCCTACACTCCCATCCTACACTCCCATCATACACTCCCATCCTACACTCCCGTCCTACACTCCCGTCCTACACTCCCATCCTACACTCCCGTCCTACACTCCCGTCCTACACTCCCTCCTACACTCCCTCTACACTCCCGTCCTAACTCCCATCCTACACTCCCCCCCTGTCACACTCCCGTCCTACACTCCCGTCCTACACTCCCGTCCTACACTCCCGTCCTACACTCCCGTCCTACACTCCCATCCTACACTCCCGTCCTACACTCCCATCCTACACTCCCGTCCTAACTCCCGTCCTACACTCCCGTCCTACACTCCTCCTACACTCCCGTCCTACACTCCCGTCTACACTCCCATCACACTCCCATCCTACACTCCCATCCTACACTCCCATCCTACACTCCCATCCTACACTCCCGTCCTACACTCCCATCCTACACTCCCGTCCTACACTCCCGTCCTACACTCCCGTCCTACACTCCCGTCCTACACTCCCATCCTACACTCCCATCCTACACTCCCATCCTACACTCCCATCCATACACTCCCGTCCTACACTCCCGTCCTACACTCCCGTCCTACACTCCATCCTACACTCCCATCCTACACTCCCATCCTACACTCCCGTCCTACACTCCCATCCTACACTCCCGTCCTACACTCCCATCCTACACTCCCAGTCCTACACTCCCGTCCTACACTCCCATCCTACACTCCCGTCCTACACTCCCATCCTACACTCCCATCCTACACTCCCATCCTACACTCCCTCTACACTCCCATCCTACACTCCCGTCCTACACTCCCGTCCTACACTCCCGTCCTACACTCCCATCCTACACTCCCGTCCTACACTCCCGTCCTACACTCCCGTCCTACACTCCCGTCCTACACTCCCGTCCTACACTCCCATCCTACACTCCCATCCTACACTCCCATCCTACACTCCCGTCCTACACTCCCGTCCTATACTCCCGTCCTACACTCCCGTCCTACACTCCCATCCTACACTCCCATCCTACACTCCCGTCCTACACTCCCGTCCTATACTCCCGTCCTACACTCCCGTCCTACACTTCCATCCTACACTCCCGTCCTACACTCCCGTCCTACACTCCCATCATACAATCCCATCCTACACTCTCATCCTACACTCCCATCCTACACCCCCGCTCCTACACTCCCGTCCTACACTTCCGTCATACACTCCCGTCACACATTCCCGTCCTCCACTCCCATCATACACTCCCGTCCTATACTCCCGTCCTACACTCCCACCCAACACTCCCGTCCTACACTCCCGTCCTACACTCCCATCCTACACTCCCGTCCTACACTCCCGTCCACACTCCCGTCCTATACTCCCATCCTACACTCCCGTACCTACACTCCCGTCCTACACTCCCATCCTACATTCCCGTCCTACACTCCCATCCTACACTCCCATCCTACACTCCTATCCTACACTCCCATCCTACACTCCCATCATACTCTCCTATCCTACACTCCCATCATACACTCCCATCATACACTCCCATTCTACACTCCCGTCCTACACTCCCGTCCTACACTCCCGTCCTACACTCCCGTCCTACACTCCCGTCCTACACTCCCGTCCTACACTCTGTCGATGGACTCGTTTTAGTTACTTCCGTTTCACAGCAAAATTATCTGTAATTATCGCGATAAAAATATCCCATACTTCCGTTGGCATAATGTCGGGCCTACTAAACACCCTATGTCAGCTCCATTACCCATTGTCCACACGTACGGACACTGGACACGCTGACCAGTTCCACTAATCAGTGGTCTACTTTTCATCACGTTACTCGTTGACCTATTTCCCTTTTGTGTTTTGACAAATCGCTGACAGCGTGACGAACTGGGTGTCGATTGCTGGTGACAGGTCCCTGGTAACGCGTGACAGTTTTTATATATAGACGTATCTTTAAATGGGTCTTTAGCGCAGGTATTCATTTCGGGTAAACACGTCCCAAATTAAGGGGACGTGTTATGAGATTAGAGGGCCTCGGACAAATCGGAAGATGGCACGTGAAAAACTCCCCACTCAAATAGAACTCACGGCTGTCGCATCAGATAATTATGGTTAACGGTCACTCCTCAAATATGTTATTTATTGGGTGTCTGCCCTCTTTTTCCAACTCGTCGCAATTATTTTAGCCTGCCTAGTAGCCACTGCAAATGGTCAAACGTCCTTTGCCTACTTTCAACATTGCATTTTCCGTCTTGGTGTTGTCTTTATTACGTGTTTTTAACAGCTACTAATTGCATCATTGAAGACAAAACATTGTTCGAGAAATCACAGTGTAATCAGTGAAAGTTTAGCCTTCGAGGTTGAAGCAGTGTTTGTAGAAACGTTAACATGCATACACATATGCACGCACGCACGCACGCACGCACGCACGCACGCACGCACGCACGCACGCACGCACGCACGCCCCGCCCGCCCGCCGCGCCCGCCCGCCGCCCGCACTCACGCACGCACGCACGCACGCACGCACGCACGCACACACACACACACACACACACACACACACACACACACACACACACACACACACACACACACACACACACACACAGACAGACAGACAGACAGACAGACAGGCCAGTGTA
>JAODUO010000019.1:107500-110000 GCA_025642075.2 Ridgeia piscesae | reverse complement strand
GCACGCGCACGCGCACGCGCACGCGCACGCGCACGCGCACGCGCACGCGCACGCACGCCACGCACACGCACACGCACACGCACACGCACACACGCACACGCACACGCACACGCACACGCACACGCACACGCACACGCACACGCACACGCACACGCACGCACGCACGCACGCACGCACGCACACACACACACACACACACACACACACACAAACACACGTAGGATGGTGGACTTAATAGTTGATTAAAGACCTAAGTTACTGTTACTGTAAGCGGGGCGGTTCCTGTGTTAGTGACATTTTATATTAATACGAATCAAAGTGACGAAGTGGTAAATATTATGTTTCAAATATATGAATTATTTTTTGTTCAGCAAATTACTTAATTACGCGCGAATGATACATCATGCGTGTTTACTGTGGTTATGTTCGCATGTGTTTTATTGTATTTATTGAATGAAAGATGACAATATGTACCTTTTATATGCATGGGGTCAATCAACTTCTTTGTTCATCGTTGTCTGTTCGTTCTTGGGGTGACAGGTTTTAGGTATACAATGTTATTGTTAATTAGCAAAATGGATTTTAAATAATATTTGGTCCACAAGAAAGTTCCTGAAGCATACAGCAATCGGACGACAAGCTTGCTAAATCTTAATTAAATTAACAACACATCTCGTTGTTTACCAACAAATGACAATATCCCCACACCTGCATGGTGGCTCGCACACTTTAAGACAACGTTTATATTTAGAATATTGAAATGAGTTTTCTGACGTGAGAACGCTCTCGTCTGTACTCGCCACGAGCGGGGGCCACGCGTGTACACGTGTCATCCTGCTCGCGTACTGCGTCTACCCGGGAGAGAAAATAAAGGCGCGATTGAAACGAAGCAATCGTGTCGTTGTTTGTTTAGAATATGGCTTGTAGTCGAGATCACGACCCGAATGCGAAACGTGTGACAGGATGCACATGTACCCGGGGTGCGACGATGACGAACGTTTTATTTTACAACAAGAGTATTTTAGGGTAGTTCTCATAAGCAAAAATATTTTTGCGTTGCGTTTAACACTGGTCGCCATTTGTTCTCGACCAGTTCGCAGAACTTGCATTTGTCACGACAATTATAACTGTGTTGTTGTGACCATGTTGTCTGTGTTATGACTATGTTGTCCGTGTTATGACTATGTTGTCCGTGTTTGACTATGTTGTCCGTGTTATGACTATGTTGTCCGTGTTGTGACCATGTTGTCCGTGTTATGACCATGTTGTCCGTGTTATGACCATGTTGTCCGTGTTATGACCATGTTGTCCGTGTTATGACTATGTTGTCCGTGTTATGACCATGTTGTCTGTGTTATGACCATGTTGTCCGTGTTATGACCATGTTGTCCGTGTTATGACGATGTTGTCTGTGTTATGACCATGTTGTCCGTGTTATGACCATGTTGTCCGTGTTATGACCATGTTGTCCGTGTTATGACCATGTTGTCCGTGTTATGACCATGTTGTCCGTGTTATGACCATGTTGTCCGTGTTATGACCATGTTGTCCGTGTTATGACTATGTTGTCCGTGTTATGACCATGTTGTCCGTGTTATGACCATGTTGTCCTTATTATGACCATGTTGTCCGTGTTATGACCATGTTGTCCGTGTTATGACCATGTTGTCCGTGTTATGACCATGTTGTCCGTGTTATGACCATGTTGTCCGTGTTATGACCATGTTGTCCGTGTTATGACCATGTTGTCCGTGTTATGACCATGTTGTCCTTGTTACGACCATGTTGTCTGTGTTATGACCATGTTGTCCGTGTTATGACCGTGTTGTCCGTGTTATGACCATGTTGTCTGTGTTATGACCATGTTTTCCGTGTTATGACCGTGTTGCCCTGTGTTATGCCCATGTTGTCCGTGTTATGACCATGTTGCCCTGTGTTATGACCATGTTGTCCGTGTTATGACCATGTTGTCTGTGTTATGACCATGTTGTCCGTGTTATGACCATGTTGTCCTGTGTTATGACCATGTTGTCCGTGTTATGACCATGTTGTCCGTGTTATGACCATGTTGTCCGTGTTATGACCATGTTGTCTGTGTTATGACTCATGTTGTCCTGTGTTATGACCATGTTGTCTGTGTTATGACCATGTTGTCCGTGTTATGACCATGTTGTCCGTGTTATGACCATGTTGTCTGTGTTATGACCATGTTGTCCGTGTTATGACCATGTTGTCCTGTGTTATGACCATGTTGTCCGTGTTATGACCGTGTTGTCCGTGTTATGACCATGTTGTCCTGTGTTATGACCATGTTGTCTGTGTTATGACCATGTTGTCCTTGTTATGATCATGTTGCCAATCCCTCATTCAGACGTACCCGGTCTTAATTCCAAGTTTCTAGTCTGTTCTGCAGCCAGTCTTTCCCCGAGATACGTAACACGGGAGAGACTTTCACATTGATCTCCATGTTGACCTTTTGTCAAATTATAAGAAAACTGTT
>JAODUO010000019.1:97500-102500 GCA_025642075.2 Ridgeia piscesae | reverse complement strand
GGTGCACCACCTATGTCCTGTGTCGTACGGCCTTCCAAGACGAGCTGTCCGTCTCCTTTATTTGACGTCACGGTCGACGTGCGATATCGGTGGAGTCGTTGTCCATGTAAACCTGTCCGTGTCTTGACAGCCAGTGATTGATGACCCCCGAACAGGTGATAATAGCACGGTACACCCCTCGACACGTCACACCAAGCGCCGCAACGGGGCACAGATCAATTTGTAGGGTCTTTATTTTGACCGATGCATCCGCGCCGACGACTTGTCCGTGGCTGACTCGGGGGCGTTACCAGAGGACTTCGGAGAAAACGACGCGGAAAAGACTCGTTGTGAAATCGCGTTGAAAATAATACATCTGCCAACGGTATTGCGACTCTGTTTCCCCGGCGATGTGTCGCTTGCATTGTCCGCCTGTCTCGCGCCCTGTCGACGCAGAATACAAAACGTCCGTTCCGTCAGCCCTCGTCGAGATTGGTTTCCAGAAACCGCAGCGATACGACAAAAACACAATGAGTTGCATCAGTAAATGTTTTTATATGCTTGACAAAACGACACGCGCACAATCTCGTGTATGTTGAGTAGAGTCGGAACTATCTTTACCTTGGTAATACGACCACTTCGCAATTAAGATCACACCAGGATTGTCCCAAATTATGTAGGTAGATGTAAATTATAGGTAGTTATGTTGCTATTACGGTCACATCGTTAATCGCACGCTACTTTCATCCAGTCCACACAACAGCCTGAATGGAGAGATACCTAGAGAGGTCGATTTCTTGTCAGAGAGCTCGTAAACAATGTCAGCAGTCATGCATATGCACGGAATTATTTGTTTTAACAGAACTTAAAAAACCCTCAATGGACTAACTGAATGAAACACGTGTATCTGCAGCAAAGGGCAGTTTTAATGCAGACTGGGCAGACAAATTGTAATGTCCTATCGTAATATTACACATTCCTTCTTCGCCCCGCCAGATTCCCATACTGGCGCTACGATCTTCGTACATTTTGCAAATTAATAAATTAAAATAAAAGTATTGCTGCGTCGTACTTATTCAAAAACAAATATTGGAACACATTCTGGTCGCGTTTTTGTGGTGAAATCCCACGGCGCCGCTAAGCTGTAATTATACACCAGAAGGACTCGCGCGAGGTAGTAACTGCGCGTATACGGCACCACTCGCGATGAGAGAAAAGTAAATAACATTACAACTATGCTACACTTTCCGCACTCAGAAAGCGAAGAGGCAATCGGAGAGTCGCACTTCTGGGTGAGAGACTTCGTATTGTTAAACAGCACTTCGCCGAGATAGTCTTGATGGGGTTTGGCGATCAAAGCGCGGATTCTCTCGTCTCGTGTCGTGACGTGACAGGCGGTAGGATCAAACGACTCAAGAGTGATTGTCAGAGAACGGGGTGAGAAAGAACAATGACAAGGACATTGGATATAGATATGTGGCCAAGTGGTTTGTCGTTTCGCCGAAATAGAAGTCTTCTTTACGCGCACACACCCATATAATATCGTGTTGCTTTGTGGTGTGGCGCAGATCGCGTTCTTTTCCTATAGCGCCGCACGCAATGTTCTCTTGCATGCCGGGATACCAGAGGCCATTCCACAATACGGTTGTTTTGGTCGCCTCGTTTTAGATTCATTTAGTGACAAACAGGTTGAATCTATGTTTTTCTAGTATGCGAAATACTATCTTGTTCATACTCATGTTGTTGTTTTGTCTTGCTGATCTCGTTGTAAACAAATTACGTAACACACGATGTCGTAGTTTCTCTTCTTGGCCTGTTCCGGTCGTAATAAAACAGAAAAGACAAAGATGGCGCAGACTCTGTCAAGTACCCACTCTAACGATCAAAGTATTTTTAGATTCCTTTCTTGACCTGTTCCGGTCGTAATACAACAGAAAAGACCAAAATGGCTCAGAGTCTGCCAAGTACCCACTCTAACGATGAAAGCATTTTTCGATCGAAATATTTTTAGATTACTTATTTCAGTCCAATATATGCCTATCATCAAGTCGACATCGTTATACTTATCCGTAATAAAGATTTAAACATAAACATCCAAACATTAAAAAAATCGACTTTGAAGAAGTGCGGTCTGAACATACCGCAAACGGCACGTAAGTATATTATAACAAGAGAAGTGCAAAGATATTCACGCTAAGAACACCATATCAAGTTATCGGGGCAGAGTGACATTTCATGCGGCATCAACGCTGCATATTCTTCTTTTGGGTGTTGATTTGGCGATCATGTCCCCTTCCCCAAACCGCACGGTCGTTTACAGTTTGCAGTCCTGTTGTCGACCTTCTACACCGTGGTGATAGACTATCTTTATTATTATTATTTTGTTGTTGTTGTTGTTGTTGTTGTTGTTGTTGTTGTTGTTGTTGTTGTTGTTGTTGTTGTTGTTGTTGTCGTTGTTGTTGTTGTTGTTGTTGTCGTTGTTGTTGTTGTTGAAACAATGCCATTCATTGATTTATAAATATGTAATAATAGTGTAATATGGAAACAGATCTAAACAAATTACTTTTAATGTTGACTGTTGGCAATAACAGAGGAATAGACCTGCGATTGTACACATAGCTTTAGCAAAAACCGCAATATGACTCAGCATATATTATAACCCTCATTATTCAAATAAACCCATTATTCGGACTTCACTGCGGACTGACATATTCGCGATGGGATAACTCAGACGAAGTGTTTAAAATAAGCTATACTATTAAGAACTCCTCCACAACCTGTCTGTGTCTGTGTCTGTGTCTGTGTCTGTGTCTGTGTCTGTGTCTGTGTCTGTGTCTGTGTCTGTGTCTGTGTCTGTGTCTGTGTCTGTGTCTGTGTCTGTGTCTGTGTCTGTGTCTGTGTCTGTGTCTGTGTCTGTGTCTGTGTCTGTGTCTGTGTCGGTGTCTGTGTCTGTGTCTGTGTCGGTGTCGGTGTCGGTGTCGGTGTCGGTGTCGGTGTCGGTGTCGGTGTCGGTGTCGGTGTCGGTGTCGGTGTCGGTGTCGGTGTCGGTGTCGGTGTCGGTGTCGGTGTCGGTGTCGGTGTCGGTGTCGGTGTCGGTGTCGGTGTCGGTGTCGGTGTCGGTGTTGTCTGTGCTTGAGTTCCATTCTGCTGTTTCACGCCGACGCTGCGAGATTTCGTAACACGACGCGAGAACGCGGCACATCGTGAATAGATTGACACAGAAATGTCATCAACGCTACAGGCGGTCAAATGTCCGGCGTGTCCGTGTCAGATGACAATCAGTGTCAGGGTTGGTGTCCAACGGACATGTCCGCAGGCAGTCAGTGTCGTCGTCATTCACCGACCTCTCACCTGGTCAATAATTGGACGTCACTGGTCAGATTGTGACCATGACGAAGGAGAAAATGATATCGGACTTGAGTTGAGCGCACGAGATGAGATTGGCGTGAAACTGATTCGGTAGATTCACACCCAGGTCAATCGTCCTATTGTTCTCTTCTCAGTGCTTAACATTGCTTTTGTAAGAACAAGTGAACCGTTGCGGATACGTCTGGTAGTTCCCGTGTGTGCAGTAAGCAAGTCTCGCTTCCGTCGTCACGGTGGACGGAAAAAATAATTATTTTAACGTAAAAATACCTAGAAATCACGAAATGTCTTCGTTTTGGCTCGGAAAAACATCACAGGAAATAAAATAACATTGTTTATTTAATGACCAATAGAAACAAAGTTGCAGTGTTTCGTTTGAGTCTGACACTTGAACAATGACGACGGCGACGGCGACGGCGACGGCGACGGCGACTGCAACACGTAGATGTACTAAAACAACTGTAGCTTTAGGTAAAGCGGAACTGACAATTTTGCAGCCTTCTTTCACTGACGCCTACTTACGATATATTTATTTCAAACACACACCTACCAAACACGCACCCTCTCTAGGCACACTTTTTTCGGGGCTCTCCCAACCTTGGAATGCCACTCAGCTTCCTTTCAGGGCTCCTCAGGCTCTGCGGCTGTCTTCCCATATCGACTCTCCCACTCGGTGTGTGTTAACTAGTTGTCCGTGGGCGCTACACTTGTTCCTCTCATTCTCTACACTTGTCTGCAAAACACACCTGCAATACAAAACACGGAACAGATATCTATGACGATGCCATTCTTAGCATTCTTTGCCGAACGTTTGCGAATCCATCGGACAGTGTGTCGTCATTAGGTATGACTGCGTGGAACGGTTGGAATGCCAACAGAACACCCCATCACCCCGGGGTGAGTTTGTAACGAGTGAGACATATGTTTAGACCTGCATGTGTGTAGAAAAAGCGCGCGGCTGTAGACATACGCTACGCAACGGTTAGCATTTATTTTACTGTTTTCAAAAGCTATAAAATTGTACGGTTTGCGTTATTGCAATTCCATAGTCCGAGTCTTGAATATCTAAAAGGCTTCATTATATATTTTGGTCTCATTTAAAGCTTCCCAATCATTTCGTTTTGCCCATCGCCAATCCTTTTCTTTCATGTCCAGTCGCATTCAGTATAAATAGGTCAAGTAATAAGCGCAGTTTGCTTAATAAAAGAACCATTAATTATTTTTTCGTATAAAAAACAATCAGCGTTACACCGGGTAGCAGACGAAAACCGATCGCGTTGGCTACAGCTGGCGCCATTTGTTTAAACTGGGCGGTCACGTACAGAATCCGAGATCAGCCATCCAGGCACACATCGATCGATCACGCGAGATTTTCAAGCTACAGTCTTTTCCGGATGTCACGATAACTCAGATGTGTGGTTCAACAATTCGCTACCGAAGCTTTTTATATTTTTTCTGAGTTTTCTGTTTATTTAATAAAAACGAAGGCACATATATGCATAAACGAATTAGCATGTCACAGGGGATACTTAGTAGGTTTGCTTTATCGTGAAATTAGTCTCAAACGCGAGGAACAAAAGTAATCGAACTGATAATGGATTTTTAAACAAAAAACAAAACTACTGCACGTTCGTTATAATAATGAAACGTGGCTT
>JAODUO010000019.1:75000-95000 GCA_025642075.2 Ridgeia piscesae | reverse complement strand
TGGATGGTGGATGGATGGTGGATGGATGGATGGATGGATGGATGGATGGATGGATGGATGGATGGATGGATGGATGGGTGGAGTTGGAGTTGGAGCTGGAGCGGGAGCGGGAGCGGTGGTCGCGCGGTAGAGCGCCGGACTGTCAATCGAAGGGACGGTGGTTCAATCCCACCTACCGCCGTTTCAAAATTTAGGCAATTTCGTTCACCCCACATTTGCCTGTGTCTATGCCAGGGGAAGTAAAAGATCCCACACAGGGTGTCAATGTGTAACCTGTCGTGAAAATGACCGAGGTCATTTAATGGAAGAAGAAGAAGAAGAAGACCGAGAAAAGCGAGAAATTTGTCTAATTGTGAGGCGACGGACCGTGTAGATTGGGGTGCTACTGCTCAGTCCCTAACATTGTTGGTGCCGGTGATAGGACTATTAAAGGTGCATTTATTTCATCTGTATTATTGTGTATACATTATGCAACTCAAACATCCGCTGTCCCCGTAGGCTACACATTCTTAACACATCAAGTGTAGTTCCTCAAATATCATATGTGTATACAGTGCAGTGCAGTGCAGTGCAGTGCAGTGCAGTGCAGTGCAGTGCAGTGCTGTGCAGTGCAGTGCAGTGCAGTGCAGTGCAGTGCAGTGCAGTGCAGTGCAGTGCAGTGCAGTGCAGTGCAGTGCAGTGCAGTGCAGTGCAGTGCAGTGCAGTGCAGTGCAGTGTGTGAAAAAAATGTGTATAATATATATGTGAATATTATATAAAATATAATAAAATTTAACATTGGTAACAACATGTTATTGTTCAATGTCATCGAAGACTCAAACATAAGCTAATTAATCACATAACGCATTTCGAGCAGTCAGGATTCCCCGCTGGCTCCGACGTCCAACTGCGCTGTCCCGGTGTGTCTCGTCCACCAACCAGGCGAGTGTCATTACGTCTCCGCGCCTGTCACCCCGACCAGGTGCCTGTCACCCCGACCAGGTGCGCGGTCCGACGACCACACGGGGGTGACACGAACTGGTGACGTACACCGGACGAAGTCCCCGTTAAATCACACGTAACAATAGCATTGCGAATTTCTGCGTCGTCTGAGTGCGGTGCTATGGACACGGCCGGACACTAGCCTCCTACGGACGTGACCAAGCGGGTGTCGGCGACATCATTCAACATTGTTTCACCATATCGCCTCCCACCACGCCGACACCAGCTGCCGTTGACGGTGACCTTCGCCATACCGCGCGCTTACATCTTGATTGTATCGACGCGATTTAGAGCAAGACCGCTTGACGTTTACTGCGTAGATTTTATTTCATCCTTGTGTCATTAATAAAAGTGTAGCTATTTGTATTCGTTTTCTACTTCAAACTGTTATTTTTGTTTTTTATATGCCGTAAAGCGCATGTCGTAAAACGCTTGTAAAACAGTTTTGGTTTTGGCAAACTGCAGTGTTTTTGACATTGACACCACAACACGAACTGCAAAAAAGTGTCTCATGACTTTGATATCACAACATGAACTGCAAAAAATGTTTCATGATTTTGACACCACAACATGGACTGCAAAAAAGTGTCGCATGACTTCGACACCACAACATGGACTGCATAAAAGTGTCTCATGACTTTGATATCACAACATGAACTGCAAAAAATGTCTCATGATTTTGACATCACAACACGAACTGCAAAAAAATGTCTCATGACTTTGATATCACAACACGAACTGCAAAAAATTTCTCATGACTCTGACACCACAACATGGACTGCAAACAAGTGTCGCATGACTTTGACACCACAACATGGGCTGCAAAAAAGTGTCTCATGACTTGACACTACAACAAATATCGCACAGCCATATCTTTAATGCTGGTCACATTCCGTCTAATATGCTGCAACGGTTCCACACTTGATGAGATATATAACATGTCAAATATGATTAGTGTCCCCAAGACGCATATATTGCGATTTTCAACTTAACAGACCATTGCTTTTTTCTATCATTTATGAACTAGGAATGTTCTGTTGCGCACAGGCGCGCACTCACGCACACACGCACGCTTAAAGAGCAGTCTTATTTCTTTCTCAGTCGGGCTAAATAAGGATCTCGCCGTAGGCAAGTTGTTTTACTTTCCACGACGTTTTGTAGCGACGCACAATGCTATAATGAATAAGGGCCTGTCCTTCGTAATCGTCCCATCGAATGCATCCATATCATATAAACAGTGCCTGCTTTACACTGGAACGACAACAAAACAAGAAAGAGCAGAACAATGGTGCACTCAGCGCAGGATGTGAACACATCCGACGGGTCGCGCACGCTGAACAAGATCTCGCCGAGATACGAACGTCCGCAATTTAGCTGAGGATACCCCTGAAGCGTTGAGCTATAAATAAATTCCAAATAAGAGACACACGAAAGGGGTTTAATTGTGATACGGATGATCCATTGAGGACATTTATTTCTACGTGCATGTCATAACAAATGTCGACCATTAATGAAGACATTCGATAACTGGTTAGATATGATTAATTTGCTATGCTTCAACAATTTTTTAAGTTTGTGTATTAACTTGTGATTAACAATGACAGTTAATATTTTCGTCAGGACGAAGGTTTGTCGATTGAAACACCCTGTTTAGTGCCTCATCTGAAATTTTAAACGTCTAAAGCTTATCCAGTCGTCATTATGTTTAGTACAATAGATGGCGCCACCTTAATCTGGGAAGTTTAGATATGCTACAAGACGGCGTCGTATGTGAATGCAACATTGTTCTTCATGGAAAACCCAAACAGTTTAAACTTCCATGAGTTCGTTTATCTGCAGAATGCAGAATAATTCCATCATAACACTAATTCAGTTTACCATCAAAGCATTCAACGCTAGAAAATTATTCAGTCATACTTATCTGACTGATTGTTGGCAGGTATTCGTTTATTACCTTGAACGAACTGTGGCAGACGACGAACTTAGGCAAGTGGGACATGTTTCTACAATGGAGCAGAACTGTCAGTTTATCTGATCCGATCTCTATTTCACAAAATGCAGTTTTGCGTGTCGTAGCATCACCTTTCATTTTCCATGATTGTTACACCAACACCTGCGCTTAAAATACATACTAGTATTATAGTCTAATCTACACAATCTGTATTTAACCGCTCCCAGTTTGGAGAAACCGTGACCTTCCAGCGATAACCTTCTCACTCAATGGGATAAGAATCGTATTTTTTTCGCGCCAAAAAACAACAACCACGTGACACGCTCAAAGGCCGACATTTTTACGACAACTAGTGTTTGCACAATCTCGTGGCGGTTTCGGATGTCGTCTGCGCGGAAGATATCCAAGCGCTTTGTCGGCACTTGCGTCAATATTGACCAAATCTCAATCCGTCCCGGTTTGACATGTACTTCCGGTTTACGGCTACTACAACAATCGGCGGGAAGTTTCAATCTCAAAAACACCCGTGTCCTGTGTACGGCGGTCGCCGGATGTCTTCATCTCGCTCGTGCGCCATTGTTTTCGCTTTCCGTCGTGACTTTATTGTGGCTGCGCATCAGCTGGGTGCGTTCTGAATGGTCGGATGCGTTTGATGACGTGATTACGGCGGACATTCCTCGCCGATGTACGTGCCGTCGCTTTGTGTGTCCATCATAAAACCGAATTAGCCGCGGTTACCTGCGCCGTTGCTCGACTTGTCAAAATCACATCGCTCAGGTTGTTTGCCTCCACCGAAGCTTCGCTGAAGCAATTACCGCAGCGGAAGAGACCAATTGAGCGGGTCTATTTGAAAACGCGCGACGGATAAGATCGAGCCGCGTAAAAGTGGGAAGGAAGTCCGCATGCAAAGTGTGACCAGCAAACAGGATGCGCAACAGTGGGATCGCGTAATTGGAAAAGTTGGAAACAACGGGTGCATTGACGGCTGACCGGATATGCGGTGGTTTGTGGAGCGACCCCTAGAGGGGGTTATAAATAAAGTCGCATCGCTACGCCTTTCTCAGAGCGACAGACAATGGGGCCGGGTTAAGTGAAGCGACGCGCATTCATAATGACGCACGCAAAAAGGATGTCGCAAGTGGCGTGCCAATCAAACGTGTATGGGTAACATAGATGTTAACTATGACGAAATAGACTGTGAATTGGTGCGCATGCGTGCGTGCGGGCGAGGAAGCGCCCTTGCTTAAGTGATTACGCTGAAAATATAAGAGGTGTCGTGTTATTAATTATAAAATATTTCGCGTTTCGCGGATTTATAAACCAGTTGCATGTAATTATGTTTTAATAAAATGTCAATATATCGTATATAAAATTATTATTATAAATGTTACGTCAGATGAAGACTTTTTTGTGACTCGAAACTTCGTTATTAATTCAAATTGGTTTTAAAATGTGAATCGCTGACACAAAGTTGATTTGTTTTGGTAAATTACATACAATTACAAATGTGATATTGCCATGTTATATTTTGCTCATAGAATATGTAAAACAAGTAACGAGACTGAATCTCGCTAGCTTTCAAAGATCTAGGAGGTCACCTGCTCACCATGCCCCCTACACCTATCTACAGTTGCCTATATAAGCTTAGATTGTGCTTATTGTATCTTTGCTTGGTAATACAACACGGACACGACACACGACACACGACACACGACACACGACACACGACACACGACACACGACACACGACACACGACACACGACACACGACACACGACACACGACACACGACACACGACACACGGCACACGACACGCACACGTGTGTGTGTGTGTGTGTGTGTGTGTGTGCGTGTGCGTGTGCGTGTGCGTGTGCGTGTGCGTGTGCGTGTGCGTGTGCGTGTGCGTGTGCGGGTGCGGGTGCGGGTGCGGGTGCGTGTGCGTGTGTGTGTGTAAAAACGTCAGACCAAAACATAGTTCTAGCATAGGGCAGGGTCTACATGGGCTACACTGAAACCGTCGACATTTAATTTCAAGGTAGAGTTATAAATCACCGTTCATTCACGCATCCTTCGGTCGCATTACTGAGTGCGCCCGCCTTTGTGTGGAGACAAAGGGGCCTTGACACCCCGTAATTTCACAATTTGTCAAACCGTTGTCAAACACACACCATCTCCGCGGTCAGTTTCCATGCCATGTTTGAAATCGCCAGGTGTGAATGATTCACGCGTCATATTCTGTGGGCGGAAGTTGTGTCACAGGAAAGTCGCAGTTTTGGCTTTACAAAAGACGCGGAAATAATATCACAATAAACGTTTATTTGAATATACTAAATGAACCGGTCTTATCGATTTTAACTGATAATAATCCACAATTTGTTTGATGCATTAGTAAGTATTTTCACTGATTTTTGTTTAGCGTAAATAAACGTTATAAGAGATAAGTTACTTAAGCATAATATACACTTAATCATTCTACGTTGCTGCAATGGGGGAAGGGAGGGAGAGGTGTGTGTGTGTGTGTGTGTGTGTGTGTGTGTGTGTGTGTGTGTGTGTGTGTGTGTGTGTGTGTGTGTGTGTGTGTGTGTGTGTGTGTGTGTGTGTGTGTGTGTGTGTGTGTGTGTGTGTGTGTGTGTGTGTGTGTGTGTGTGTGTGTGTGTGTGTGTGTGTGTGTGTGTGTGTGTGTGTGTGTGTGTGTGTGTGTGTGTGTGTGTGTGTGTGTGTGTGTGTGTGTGTGTGTGTGTGTGTGTGTGTGTGTGTGTGTGTGTGTGTGTGTGTGTGTGTGTGTGTGTGTGTGTGTGTGTGTGTGTGTGTGTGTGTGTGTGTGTGTGTGTGTGTGTGTGGTGTGTGTGTGTGTGTGGGTGTGGTGTGTGTGTGGGTGTGTGGGTGTGTGTGGTGTGTGTGTGTGTGTGTGTGTGTGTGGTGTGTGGGGTGTGGGTGTGTGGGTGTGGGTGGGTGTGTGTGTGGAGGGAGGGATGGAGGGGGAAGGGGGGAGGGGTGTGTGTGGAGGGAGGGAGGGAGGGAGGGAGGGGAGGGGGAGGGAGGGAGGGGGGGGGGGAGGGGAGGGGGGGAGGGAGGGAGGGGGGGAGGGAGGGAGGGAGGGAGGGAGGGAGGGAGGGAGGGAGGGAGGGGGGAGGGAGGGAGGGAGGGAGAGAGAGAGAGAGGGAGGGAGGGAGGGAGGGAGGAGACAGAGGGGGGAAGGGAGGGAGGGATAGGCGGTGGGAGGGAGGTAGGAGGGTTGAATTATTTATTGAGTGAGTGAGTGAGGGAGGGAGAGGAAGAGAGAGAGAGAGAGAGAGAGAGAAAGAGAGGGAGGGAGAGGGGGGATGTTATACAGGGTCTATGATTAACTTGAGTCTATTGACATAGACCTTTTGACCGGCCGTGTATCATACCACGCCACGCGATGTACTCAGATATCTGGACCGTCTTTTATGATATTGACTCTGCCGAGGTGACAGCGTGAGGTCAAGGGTCAACGGAAACGGGCGAGTTTGTAATTTATAACTCGAGTTTATCTTTCTTGCGGTGAGCCGAAGACGTTTGCGGTTTTGCAGGGTTTCGTGTCTCTGTGACGAGAACGCAAAACAATTAACAATCGAGACAATGGGGGGTGCCATGGCCAATGTGGAGAGTTTATCGCTCGATCATTGCCGCACATTCCGTGGATCGACAGCAGCTTAGAGACGAACAACGGGAAATAGATAACATTATCTCGGGCGAGTCATTACTAAACGTTCATCGTACTGATAACAGCCGTTTGTCAGCCGTCGTTTAGCGCCTGAGGACATGCCACTTTTACGAGCGCGCAGTATTAAATGTCCACCGATCATCATAAAACGAAACGCGTAAAAGTAAAACTCACCGTCGATAACAGTTGGCACTCGGGATGTCGCTACAGGATAAAAAATAAAACTGTGTTGCGGCCGACTTTCCCACAACGTTTACAGAACCAGCGGTCATGTAATAGAACCAACCTTCATCTAGTGTTGCAATATTTAGGATATACTACAACCAGTATTAGAAAACAGTACATCTGAAATTAAGCCCCACATTTTTGTGTGAATTGCAATAATATTATTAATCAGTAATGCACTGTAATATTATTATTGATCAGGAATTCGTATCGGGTTTAGCGGTAGAATTCTTATGCGGATAAGTGTAGTTGACGGGGTGATTTTTTGCCATTTTATTTATGTAAAACACAGGGGTGCAGATAACACGGCTATTTTGGCATCGCGCATGTGTGCGTTTAAAAAAAGAACTAGAGGCACGGGGTTCTGACGAAATGTCACCAACGTATCGATAACATAACGGGCGTGGCCAGGAGAAACTCTCAGACATGTCTCACGTATTTTTATAGCTACCAATATGAAAACCAACTAGCAGTGCGCTGTGCTCTTATCCGGGTTCCGGCCTGCGTGTGTCGGCTGCGTGCTGTTGCTTAGGCGTGTGGGCAAGTACACCGCCTCGAGTGACGTCGCTGTCGCTGACATTACAGTCTCAGGTAAAGGGTGACACCCCTCTCGCAACAGTTGTGAATAAATCGTCGTCGATACTCGACGAAGCCTGCTGCACTCCAACGGCGCTGAACAACGAGAAGAAAGCCCGCGAGCACAAAAGCGCGGCAATTACCGTTGATCTGCGACATTTGGCGGGAACAACGCAACCAGCCAGCCGTGAAATCGGCTGGTTTGTGTCCCCAACAAACATTAGTCGACGCTTACTGAACAAAAGGAGGTACGATTTGGTAAACGCACGTGCACGAATACAACTGCGCACGGAATGTTAATTAGGCGTGTAGTGTCATATTCAAAAACGGGTTCATCATTTGTCCAACCTTAAACCAAGGAGTCAAACTCGAGAGGTAATTATTAGCATAAACTTCGCTGAGTGAATCGTCAATAACATGGGAAGTGTGAAGTAGGACCCTGGGGAACGAAATAGGGCCTACCTGGCGTTCTTCCCAGTCGGCGGCACAATCTGGCCAAGCGAGATAGGCCTAATGTTGAATCTTAAATTTGCATTAACGGTTAAACTACAATTTAAAACAGTACTTTAAAATGTTTACGCGCAACACAGACAATATTCACTCACTTTATATAATGTCATTTTGGCATTTGATATTTCAATTTTTTTAAATTTGCTAAATTACAATTCATTTGAAAAAATACCCTTACCAGAGAGATGATAACTATATTATAACAAGCGTGCAATTGGGCCTATAACGTTTTCTTTTTTCGCTGTGTATTCTTAAGATTGCATTATTATGTAGATAAAAGTTTGTGTGGATTTTGGAAAAGTCTAAATTACAGACATTATAGGTCCCATGTTGTACGGGGCATGTCGATTTGCTCGTATTTCAAAGATGAACTATCTACTATCTTAGAAAGCAATTTTAAAGGCTTACATTTAAACTTTCAACATTGTTAATGTTAGCGTACGTAGTATGAATATAACCAACTTGTGCAGTTATTCGCTGGATTATAATTGTAAACAACAAACTCATACGTCGCCGTGACACGAGACACCTTCTGGCGGTCAGGATGACGTCACCCCGTCCAGTCGGTTGACCGCTTTTCCTGCGTGCCATATTAAAATATTTTCACCGGGTCTTCGCGGACGTTCCCACGCTACCTACGTCCGGCATGGGTCCGTGTTCCTCTCGTCTCGTGCCTGCAGTCGGATGTCGCTGGTATCGGGTAACAGGGGAAACGACGACACGGATATTTGAGACGGAACCGTGGTGCCAGCCACGGGCCACAGTTCGCTGTCTGACGGCAGGGCGCGATGAACCGCAAGATTGCACCATCGACGGCCATATGTTTCTCTTGAATCCACGACGAATGGTGGTAAATGACACTTTGGTCATGGACAGTTGGGCAATAGACATTTTGGTAATAGGACGTTTTTAAAATTGGATGTTTTGGACATGTTTGGATCAGACATGTTGTAGTAGGACGTTTCAGTAACCGGATGTTTTCGTAGTTTTTTTTAAGAGACCATGATTGCATCAATGGGGTAGCAAGTAGCGCGGTTCCCAAAGTATTATATTACCGAATAGAACTGACCGTGATCAAAGTGTCCTTGGCCAGAATATATGGCTACCGGTTTTATAAATGTCTGAATCGAAGCAGCGGTGTGGGTTATTTAACAGTACGGATGGGCGAAGTCAGAATTTGGAAAGAAGGAGGGGCAGGGAGAGAGTTTGTGAGAGAGAGAGAGGGGGGAGGAGAGAAGGAGAGAGAGGGAGAGAGAGAGGGGAGAGAGAAGAGAGAGAAAGAGAGAAGAGAGAGAAGAGAGAGAGAGAAGAGAGAGAGAGAGAGAGAGAGAGAGAGAGAGAGAGAGAGAGAGAGAGAGAGAGAGAGAGAGAGAGAGAGAGAGAGAGAGAGAGAGAGAGAGAGAGAGAGAGAGAGAGAGAGAGAGAGAGTAAATGTGTTATCTTTTGTATTCCATTATACTTTATGTTCTACGTGCATACGTCCATGCGTGCATGCATGAAGGCCGGGTTACTTCCGACTGCGTACTGTGACAGCCTTTGTCTTGAACAAAAGCGGGAAACTATTTTTACTGACGATCTTCCACAAACCACGATACTTCTTTTTATAACATTTGCCATATACACTATATATTTTACTAAGATCTTAAATGACGCGTGACTTGTTCGGATCAGATATTGTTTTTTGCCACCGCTTGTCAAGTCGCAGGTGTTTCCGTGCACCTGACCTGAAGTGCCAGCGGGTTGTGATCACATGCGAGAGGACCTTATCAACTGATCATGTCGAGATATACCATAATTGCCGCCCGCAAATCGCGCGGCTGTTTGTGGCAACGGGAAAGGGGTGAAAACTAACAGCAAGTTCGCGTGTCCATTAGTGCGAGATATCGACCGATCGATCAAGTGATATCACGTACTGGTCTGATTCGGGTTCGCTGTTCAACAGAAGCTTATTTACCCGCCTGCCACAAGTTGGCTCGATCGTCACAGATTCAAAGGACGGCCTCGCAAATTTTTTAGCGACATATTAGAACGTTGACAGATCCAGGAAATGACGTCACGTTTGTAACTATGATAACAAAAATGCATCTCTTTTAATAATATTTCGCCTATTGTTGTTGTTTGCTTTTATTTTCTTATTCATATTTATGGGCTGGCGCAGGTATAATTGCAATGTTTTTAGTTCGAAATCTAGATGTTCAGGCTAACTAAAACATACTAGTCCTCCACGAATTGTCCAATTGCACGCTCTATGCAGCTCGCCGGCCCGCGAATCCTCGAACTGCATCCCGTGTAACTTGCAGACATCACGCTGAGGCTCACCGAAACCTCCTCCACCCGGCACACCAATTGTCAATAGATTGAAGTTGGACCGCCACTGCAGCGTCACATACAAGACATGTCAGCTGCGTCTTTACTGTCTCAGAAAACTTCGCTCTTTTAACGTTGATAGCAAGCACCAGTTTATCCATGTTTTATAAGTCTTGTATCCAAAGTGTTTTGACATTTTCTTTTATGTGTTGGTTTGGGAACGTCAGTCGGAAAGACAAGAATAATTTGCAGCGCGTTGTAAACATTAGTAGTAAAGTAACCGGTTTGAAATAACCCACTGTCACTGCTCTGTATGAAAAGCAGGCACTGCGTAAAGCCACTAAGGTCATTAATAATGACATACACATTATTGCACATAACGAATACGTACTTCTGATCTCGTCCAGAAGGTTCAGAACAATCACATCTAAAACAAATAGGAAGCGTGGTTCATTTATTCCAATGTCTGTATACGAGTTCTCAACGACAAGCACCTCTGACGTTTCCGTGAGAGACACGTCCATCGTTATGTGTATGCAGTATTTTGTTTATTTTTTATTTGTGAAAGGACGACCACAATTATAACTATAATTTACAATGATATTATAGATTAGTCTTTTATTATCATTAATGTTTACATACTGTTTTAATAATGAATTTATGTATATTTTTATACTTTTGTTTTACTCCTGTATGTAATTTTTTTGACGAACGCTGCAAAAGAATTTCCAGATCCGGGACAAGAAAGTTTTATTGTAATGTAAATAATCTAAGAGAAATTAACGCATACAATCTCAGAGACTTCTTTTCAGACAGGCTGATAATTTAACAACAAATCGCGAGTACGCTTATAATATGCCGTGGCACCCAGAAAGTATAAATGGTTCAAGTAGACGCACACGCTGTTAGAGGTCGTGTCCCCTGAAGCCACCTATAACAGCATGGGTGAGTACTTTTAGAAAGAAAATGCACCGTTGCCACATTTTAAATCGTCTCATTCAGCTATACCAGAGGAAAATAGTTATATGTACATAAATAGCTGTCACAAAGTTGTTGCATACAAAACGATGCTTACGTCCAGACGGAAATCGTTTAGTAGAGGAGGTCGGAGATAATTATCAAATTTTTCTTATATTCTTCTTTATAATAACTGCTGTTGTTAGAAAGCATACTTTTAATGTAATATGTAGCATACACATTGTTGACTTAGCTTTGTCCAAACTCTGATAGTTCAGTGGCGTAGCGAGGGTTTTGCATTGGAGGGGACCACCCGACAACCAAACTATATATATATATATATATATATATATATATATATATATATATATTAAGAGTTTGTATGTTATATATATATATATATATATATAATTCAAATCTAACTCGCTTAAAATGAATACCGACATGACAACCAAGTTCAATGACCAATGTAGCTGGTAAGAATAATCGTGGGAGTTAAGAGAGCTGATAAGAGAACATGGATGAAACGAGAGTGGAGGAAAGTTCTAAGAAGAAATTGGTGAGGAGCACATGGGCTGGTCATGTAGAAAAAATGGGAGAGAGCAGATGCCCAGAAAGTGGATGGGGAAATGGAGGGTGAATAAGACCGAAATCGCGATTGGGGATTGCATTAAAAGTGACATCGAAAGAGTGGGAGAAGAATGGGGAAAAAATGACAGAGAAATGAATTGAAGACTGCTGACATAGAAGCGTAATAAGAAAAAAGTGAGAGGAAGGAAAAAAAGGAATTCCTGATTCAAATTCCATTCATATTCAAGAAAATTATAATAACAAAATGCATCTTGACCTTAGTTTTGTAACTGGGCAACTATTATCTTTAATCCTTAATAACCACTAGCCATCATGTACACTGACAATAATGACAAATTCATTGCTCTGTCAATTCTTATGCTGCAGTCAGCGAAAGAAGTGGAGAATTTCTCATTTAATCCTATTATTTGAATGATGACCTATTTTTTTGCAAAAGGATAAGACTGGGAAATAATCTTACACAGGCATCCTGAACACACTTGTACTTTGTGACTCTATGAATCAGGCAGCCAGTTATTGGTCCTCCGTTCCCCACCATCCTAATTTTTTTCGGGATTGACGGGGGTAATTCAAGCACTAACTTGCATTGTGACAGCCAACGCGCATTGGTACCACAAACATTGTAGTCATAAACTATCCGGCAGACGGCGACACACAACCACTATAATTTATCCAGACAATGTAAGACGGCGCCACTGTATTCATGCAGCTGGGATATACCACCAAATGGACTGTTCAAAAGAACTGCATTGTGCAGTTTTTGTACATTATTGGAAGCTCTGAATGTAGGACTGGTTGAGTAGAAATAATATTTCTGTTTAGTATTGTTATAGGAGCTGCGAAATAATTATATTTGTCAAACAGTGACCAGGTGCGTATGCATTCAGGTGTAATTCGGCCTAGAGGTGTCAACATGGCCGATTGATGCACAAATGAAGGGGCGTCAGATTAGAGACTGGATTATAGGAGAAAGAGATGTCATTTTGACGAATTTTATGTGTGAATGGATGCTAATTAATGTCTGAAATTGTCAATACCATGGCTTCAAAAATTTAGCAGGAAATCAATCTAGCTCTTTGTTAATTCTAATCCTTATCCGTGGGATTGTGCACACAAACTTATAATATATATTATATTTCTTGAAACTGCTCTGTATTTCTAAAGACAGCTAGTAGATAAGCTGTTCTTCAGGTTTGGTTATTTAAAAGGGATTAATGCGTTTTTTTATACGCTATATTGTCCTTAATCCAAGTGTATTTTATCAAAACAGTCAATAATCAAATGTTGTTAATACATGTCCTTGTTATTAGCTATATTAGTATATAATGCCCAGTTGTCAGCCATATACTATCTGGGTTTCATTAAACATCTGTAATGACCATTGGATACAGAAAACACAACAACGTTTGTGCCCATATACATAATATTATTATAAGCAACTTACAAACTTTTTCCCTTTGGCCACTTCCTCAAATTGTTGCAATACATGTTTACTTTTTTTCCCACACAAGTTGTGTACGCATTTCAGTTTTACTAATGATACTGTATTTTCGATCGTTCCATATCATTTGCATTACCAAGCTTTTACTTAACATATTCTTGACATTGCACCACTTCATCGTTGGTAGAAACAGAAGCAATCGTTTACAGCGAGCAGACAATAGATCCTAATATTGTTGACAACATGAGCAGTTAACAAAATAGTACACGTAATGGTTTTGTCCGAAATGGAACAACATTAGCTAATTTGACAAATAATACTTGCTATAAGTTTACACTGCCGTACTCAGTGATCGACCCACATAACTAAGCTGATATTGAAGTTTTAATATTTTACACATCATGTAAACATGACTATATCTTATCAGAACTTTTCAGACGTGTTCATGAATGACACCACAAATAGTTGTACATTCACACAGAGAGGCTGTAAACGTAACATTACAGTTATTGAAACCTGCTTAAACCACAGATTACTTTGCCACAATTGTAGAACCTGTCGACTACTATGTGCACATTTTGTGGATGAGTTTGTGAATACACAATGCGCCACAGTGTTTTACTTTTCCCCCCACTACACGAACATTGCAATAGATGGGTTTATGAATATGTAAAGTGTCATACTGCAGAAGTCTCCCGTTAAAACGCAAACACTTTGTAAACCCATTTACAAACATACGATGGTGCAATGGTGCAAAAGCCTCTCACCACAACATGAACAAATCTGTGGATGCATTTACAAATACACAATGGTGCAAAGGTGCAGTAGCCTATCACTACAACATGAACATATATGTGGATGTGTTTGTTGATACAGTGCGACATTATAAAAATATCTTCAAAACAATTTACACATCACAGTAGCCAACCCACTGAGGCCGTTGGTTACTGACGGCAAATATTAATTATTAGGTCGATAATATTTTATCACGAAGTCATGATGTGCATTATCATTATTACTAATGTAGGCCAAATTTGATAGTATAAAATATGACATCACCAAACATACATCTACACTACACTTTGTGAATGTTGATAGCATGGGTCGTCTTGTATGTATTTAAGTATGTATATATGTACCTCTACTGACCCCTACCACAATATCCCTTTGACACACCACTTTGACACACAGTTGACACGAGTACACAAACGACCATGTTGGTGTACCAGAACATATTCAGACATCCAAGGAGTTACGACGTCACCACAGAAGACACTAGTCGACACTGGCGACGTGTCACTCTTTGACACATCACTCACATCTAGGGACTGTCCCATAAGTTTGCAAAGCTTTAAAACTGTTAACCCTTTCCCCACCAATACATGGCGTAACACATCACGTGTTGTGGCACCTGAATAGAAAATGCCTATTAGCGCTAATCTGCATTAACATGTGACACCACTGTAACGATTTATCACCGTGGCGACAACCAAACCCCTCACGTGATGCTTCTCAACAATAACTTTGCAAACTCATGCGGCTGCCCCTTACGTCCCCAATCAACACCAGCATTGATCAAACAACTGACACTCCAATGACTTGGCACGCCCCGTGATGTAGATGCGTGTTCCACAAGATGCTGCCTAGAAGATGAGGTAGGCTCGCTGGCGACCACCTTCCCGCATCTGGTACCACTGGTACTTGAGGCCAATATAGTGCAGACAGCCACGGATGAAGATCATGAATCCTGGAACAGGGAGCCACCAACTCTGTAGTTATTACACTTATTCACTCAGCCAAGTCACATGGCAAGAGCAAAATTATTTTCTGGTTAAAGTCGACTCCGTTTCATAGAGATAGAATGCTGTCTGGGAACAGCTGCACTTTTAGTAATATACATATATATATATATATATATATATATATATACAATGTGTATGATTTGAAGTTTATTTAACTGTTTATTATTATTTTGAACATGTTTTCATATCAGTCTTGCACTATGGTTTTAATTATTATTATTATATCATTAACGATAACACGTATATAACGTTTTTTTAAATGGCATACATTTTAATTAAATCAATTACTTAATTAATCATTACTTTTACGTTGCATGAAGTAACTAACCTAGAACAATGAGTAACCACCAGATCCAGGAGTCAGCCTGCGCCATCTCATGGCCAACTGCATTGTGCTGCAAGGGAAGAAGTGGAGGGTGAGGCTGGGTGATGGGTTCACCCTGACTACAAGCCCACAGTTCACAGGGACACACACGTCAGTCATTCTCACTGTACCACACAGTGACACACTATCACAGTGTCACTGACTACCACACAGTGACACACTATCACAGTGTCACTGACTACCACACAGTGTCACACTATCACAGTGTCATTCACTACCACACAGTGTCACACTATCACAGTGTCACCGACTACCACACAGTGTCATTCACGCACTCACACACACCTTTACATTCACACTCTCTCACATAATCTCTTACAGACACATTCTGATAGGCACACACACTCTTACACTTTCATACACACCCACCAACCCACCCACCCATATACCCAAACATACTATCTGTCTCTCTCACATACAAACATTTTCCGCCCGACGCCCGTATACACATCAGGGCTTTATGCAGTCACTTTTTTGGCGTACATTGATGTTAACATACAAGCCACTTGAGAGGTGTTTTAAACAACACACACACAGTGAGATCCATTCACACCCATTTTCAACGCATAACTGACCATATGATTTTTGAAAAACAATTTTGCTCTTTCATTTTGTACCCGTCCGTTGACCCTTTATCCTGTCCACACTGGTTTGTGCCCGTCCAAATGACATGTGGACGAGTCTCTGCATAAAGCTATGATACACACTAATCTGTAGATATCAGATTTTGTTGTTGTTTATAGACTGTAATAAAAGTATATTTAAATAAATATACAACACAACTATGAAGTAACAATTAAGTCAACAAGACAACTTGAGTGAACGCCACTGCACTACTATCTACCTTGAGGATGGCTGCCCACTTGACAATAGACAGACCGAAGCCAGCGATGGCACCCAGACGGCCGGCTACCGTCTCACTAAGGCACAGCGTGGCCAGTAAACCCATCCAGTTGAAGAGGAAAGAAACTGCAAGAAAATAGCCACTGGTCAAAGCTTGTCCAGCACAACAATCTTCTCAACAAATTGACATTGTGACAAAGGTATGACATGACCACTGGTCAACATGAACACACCACACGTGCACGCATGCCAACATCCATTTTTATACAATTAATCCATTCATTGGAGAAGATTTTCTTACTAAAACATTATAGTTGTTCAGTTCTAAATAATTTTGAGCTAGTTCATTGGACATTTCGTCATCTGCCATTTGCTGTTGAGTGACAATCATGTGTCATATTAATCGTATGTGACATGCACAATGGTGACCGAGTGATGTAAGACTTTACCATGGTGATTGACAGTCATCTGTGACTGTCATGTGACATGACAAATGGTGAGTGACAGTCATATCTGATAAGTACAATGGTGTGTCATGTATGTTGTGTACAATGGCATGTGCCTTATGTACAGTGGTGAGTGAGAGACTGAGTCATGTACAGTGGTGAGTGAGAGACTGAGTCATGTACAGTGGTGAGTGAGAGACTGAGTCATGTACAGTGGTGAGTGAGAGACTGAGTCATGTACAGTGGTGAGTGAGAGACTGAGTCATGTACAGTGGTGAGTGAGAGACTGAGTCATGTACAGTGATGAGTGAGAGACCGAGTCATGTACAGTGGTGAGTGAGAGACCGAGTCATGTACAGTGGTGAGTGAGAGACCGAGTCATGTACAGTGGTGAGTGAGAGACCGAGTCATGTACAGTGGTGAGTGAGAGACCGAGTCATGTACAGTGGTGAGTGAGAGACTGAGTCATGTACAGTGGTGAGTCATTCTTACTGATAAAAGTGCACAGAAAGATGCCATCGGTGCCAAGTTTCATGCCCATATAGGTGAAGTTGTCTGGCTCCACCTGAAACAACAGTTGAATCATTCAAGGCAAGCGCAGTGACATCAAGGCATGTAGTGTGACATCAGGGCATACAAACTGACTTTAAGGCACACAAAGCGACATCAAGCCATGCATAGTACCATAGAGTCATATAATATGGTATATAGAGCCATGAAAACATGTAGAATAACTTTTTACATCATGACAGATGAAGTGACATCCAGACATGTCATGAAGTATGCAGAGCGACACCAATACACGTAGAGGGATATGAAACCAGAGTAATTTAATGTTACCACGTCATTACCAAGACATGTAATCACAGCATGACACACAGTCATGTCAAGCCGCATACAGCATTTCGCAGCACATAACATGATAATTATTATTAACATTTCACCTAGGCATGTGCAACTGTATGACTTGCACACACCCACTGAACAAATACTGAAAATTAAGGAAAACAACTGGGGGTGGAAAACATGGAATGGTTTCCAATGGGCTGCTAGAGAGTGAGGATTAACGGGATATGTTTCTGTAACATTCAGACGTCCAGCCAGACTTAACCTTCAACACTGGACAAGAACGATAAATACAAGCGATACAATGGAAGAATTAACAGGGGGCCAAATGACCACTGGATTAACTAAAGGTTGCATAATGACCATTGCTGATTCTGGCTCAACTGGCAGTGGAACAAGTCTAGTGGGTCAGTCAGTGGTCAATGAGTAAATGGCTCAAAGAAATAACAGTGGTTTGTCACTGAAACAACTACGCTGGCCAATACTGACCATGCTTTCAAACAAGTCATCTGCACATTAACACACATTTCTGATTAATTCAAAACTGGCAAAAAGCTATTTCTAGTAAAGGGTCTGAAAGTAGGGCAATGTATGGTATGATAAGAACAGTAAGATATGGTAATGGCCAAGGTCATGACTAAATTTGTGTTAACAACATATTTCTGTTGGTAAATGAGTTACGGTGACAGTCCATCGAGATGGTCAGTATTCAGATTGACCATGGGTCAAGCGTTCTGCCACCAACCTGCTGCTGGTCAATCTGGTCCTGTTCAATCTTGAGTATTTCTGCTTCCTCGTACGTCGGAAGTTTTGTGGCGATATCGTAGGATGGCGGCATTGCCACATTCGTGGTATCTATTGCCAAAACGGTAAACCATTTAGTACATAACAATTATATTTACTATAGCAGTAGTGTTTGGGGGCACACAAATATCAAATAGCATTAGGGATGATGCCATAAATGTTGCTAAATTAAACTAACTGTTGTGTTAGTAGTTAGTACTGTTTCATCCTTCAATATGTGGGACATGCAATATACACACTTATGTGGATTACCCTTACAAGAGCAGGACAACAGAAACGTGTACTTTATTGTAGTCCAAATGGATTATAGAATTTTACAGTGCAGCTAATTGCATTGTGACTTCAGTAATCATTTATATTACATTGTACCGGTAACCAGAACAATAACCAGAATGATTCCATTATTATGAGAAGGGCATTGAGGCATACAGGGAGGGTAAACAAAACTACTTATGGCGTATACCCAGTCCAATTTACTCCAGCACCATAGCAAGTAACACGGGCACCCGCTGCAGTTGCTGGGGGGCTATGGGCCAAATTTGATTCCTGGTTGCAACAGAGTTGTCCTATAGGCACAGTTTATTGAATTATTACTAATAATCTGATTTCATTTCTTAAGTTAAAAAATGCAAACACACAAGTAAGAGGTAATGATAACTCACCCTGTTTAGGTGGCCCAGCAGGGGCGGGGGCGACCGCCTCATTCTCTTCTGCTTCCTGTGGCGCCATTACGGCAGGGGTGGGGGCGGTGTCAGGGGAGGGTGTGTTGGGAAGATCCTCCACATCCTCCGATTGTAACTGAATGTCAACAAAAAACATCTGATAAAATGACATAAACTCAAAATCCATCTTCAACAGTCGGTAAAATGATAGGCATTACCCTGTCGGTGATCCGTGAGTCAGACACAAAAACAGTGGCCATCAAAACCATGCTGGGAAGGGATGCTTCTCAAGGACGGTTTGTTAGCCAATGAACTGTTGACGAAATATTCCCTCAGCCTCAGATAAATTAATATTATACTTGTTGAGATATAATTTCATATAATTATAAAATGACTGTAGGCAGGTGGCTAATAATTTCCATTAAATGTATTGACAGTTTTGCCTGACATACAATGCATCTAGTCCCAGTTATTTCAAGCACCCAGTAATGCTCTACTGACTTATTACCCAGAGATAGTCTATATATAATATATCATGGTTACAATGTTATGATCTTATGAGGTCTCATTGAACTGTCAGTCTTTTTCAGAACATTTATGTCAAGCTGACCTTTCTATAGACTATGCTGGCACTGAGGGTGGTCACTGCTAGCTATGGTGCTCGTCTTCCTCAGTGGTTCTTTTACGTCCCAAATTGACAGTCCCAACCGACATGATAGGACATGGTCAGTTTTTATATTAGACATTAGTCACAAAGTAAAAGCCAAAGGATACACATAACACAGTTCGCAATTCCAATGTCAAAAGGTTTTCATACTAAATGTAACATGCCTTTCTTGTGCGGGTATTGAGTTCTAGAAGGAATGTTTTAATACAGTCATATGTGTGCTCAAATACTGTTATGTTGCTAAGATTGACTGTCAGTGACAATGTCACCTGGCTTGCTGTTTATTGACAGTTATTTGAAACCGACGCCGAAGGCGA
>JAODUO010000019.1:0-70000 GCA_025642075.2 Ridgeia piscesae | reverse complement strand
ACCGTCATTGGTTGGCTTGCAATTGACAAACACATGATTTGTCAAATCATAAGGTTTTACATACATATCTGGTTCACTTAATTTGTAGGGTTGTCGCACGGTTTTATAAACATAATTTACACACCTACATAGTAATCAGGCAATATTTGTTAAATTGCGGTCTTCTGAGTCCATAGGTGGCATAGTCAAAGGTGAACATGCATGCAGACATATCTTCAGAAACATCGTCACCGGAACACTTTGAATTTGTGTCGCTGTCTCTTGGTTATGCCCGTTGCCATGCCAACTAGGTAGAATGTTTAGAAACTATTTATATTGTTTCATACTACTGTTCGGGGTAAATGTTAGAACAGGTTAGTAATTCGTGTAAAGGTAAATTTGACTGACGCTATCAGGACGGTGCAGTCAACTCTGCCAAGTGTCCAAATACAGTTTACATAACACTTTAATTGCCGAATTTAATTGTTGTTATGTTACCGTGAGAGTTATCGCGTGCATAGCCAATGGGACCGTATTATAAGTTCGCAAAATCCAAAAGTCGCACACAACTTATAATATTTGTACAAGCCCGTAGCACACCTGTCATTTGGAATTCCAAGTTTCAAACAATTCAGAATGGCAAGATAGTTCATTTTTGCGCCTGTATGGGTTAACATGCGTCGGAATGTAGTGAATATCGGGGGGGGGGGGGTTGCTAAGGTTCATCAAAACCCTTCGATTGTTCCCTTCCTCTAGGTTCACCCCAAACTCTAACTGCAACCGCCTTGGGTTGAGGCGCTCCAAAAAAGTTCCAGTTGCATCTTCTTGGGGTTAAGGCTATGTCCAACCCAAACACGGTACCCCACTTCAGACGCATTTGCCACTCCATATGTGACGCCGCTTTTGCGATTCGTGCTGATGACCAAACAACCATCTAGAAACAGCAAATGTACGTGTGTTGAGTTACGTTTTTGGGGACTTTGCGGACGACTGTGATCATTCCTAAATTAATACACACGGTACATTCCGATTACAGAATCAGTGGGAAGTGAATGGCGGGAAATGCGGTGTCTGTGGCGACCCGTGGCAGGGACCGCGTGAAAACGAGGCTGGCGGCAAATACGCCCGTGGCGTCATCACTCGCCGCTACTTGCAGAATTCCACTGTGAGAGCCATTGTGGAACTGACGGCCACACACAAAGGTTAATCAACGTGTTTCGACTGAATTAAATGTCAAGTTTTCCTGTGCACACACACACACACACACACACACACACACACACACACACACACACACACACACACACACACACACACACACACACACACACACACACACACACACACACACACACACACACACACACACACACACACACACACACACACACACACACACACACACACACACACACACACACACACACACACACACACACACACACACACACACACACACACACACACACACACACACACACACACACACACACACACACACACACACACACACACACACACACACACACACACACACACACACACACACACACACACACACACACACACACACACACACACACACACACACACACACACACACACACACACACACACACACACACACACACACACACACACACACACACACACACACACACACACACACACACACACACACACACACACACATACACACCGTAGGAATGCAACAACAAAATCACCGAGTATTACTGTCCGCATACATAACGCTTACTCGGTTTCAGCACGCCCGCATGCAACACTTAGACACATATTTAGTCAGTGCAACGATCGCTATATATTTGGATAATACATTTATTACACACATTAGGCTGTATCACAAGCACTAGCAATGATACATGACAGTTTTCAATCAGTCTCTTATTAACGATAACAACATATCTACGTGTTTGCGCGAGAAATATAATTATGGCGTACCCGTACTAACGTCCTACACCGTGTTCATGAACTCCGCAGGTTGGTTTGAGTTCCGTCTGTGTGCCAACAATGACACTGGTCGCGCGGTAACGCAGGCCTGTCTCGACCAACACTTGCTGCTCAGGGCTGACGGAATGGGAGCGCGATATTACGTTATCGAGGACGCACCCCGGAAATACGTCATCCCCTTGCGACTTCCGCCTGCGCTCACGTGTAGCCAGTGCGTACTACAGTGGAAGTACAACGCGGGTAAATCCATTTGTCGAGATGTTCGTCTTCAAATTTTGAGATAGACTTCCCGATACGGGCATATAGAGAGAACAACATGTAATTAGGCGAGTGTCGCATCGACATCTGGAATATCCTATAGACATGTTAAATAACGGCTACAAATCTAGCAAAATCAAAAGAACGATTTTTTAAAAGAATAATTCTTTTTTTATTGATGACAGTCAATCAATGTATTTATAATTTAATGATAAATGTATAATATAAAAGAATACAAAACTGAGATCCATTGATGCTGCAATTTCGACGTGGGCTTACACGTAAAGGGTTCGATCGATATTTCGGAACTCTGTACGGTTGGTGCACAAAGAAAGAAACTTGCTACTCATAAGCTGGTCAAGATCTGGATTTAGACACGGTGGTAGCTCTAGATAGGTAGGCTGAAGCAGATCAGTTTTCCGTCGCTATCACAAAACGTCGCCTGTTGTCTTCTAAACGTTTCTCCGCGGCCACCAATCTGGCTGGACTGTGTGACTGTAAGCAATATTTATGTGAGAAACAATATTATACCCTACAGAGAGAGTACAAACAAACTGTAATTGCACAGACTTGCCTAAACGAACAATCTACATGTCGATTAACATAATATCATTAACATGTAAACTCGCCAAGCCCTATTTCTAATCTAAATTCTTGTTGTAATAACACAATAACATAATATTATGGTGCCTTCTCGTCGCAGGAAACAGCTGGGGTGTCGATGACGAAGGCACCGCCTGTATAGGCTGCGGTCCACAGGAACAGTTCTACGGCTGCGCGGACGTCGCCGTCGACCGCTCCGATTTCGTTCAGTCTCCGCGCCCCAGCAACGGAGCTTCCTCTCCGAGACACCGCACCGCAGTTACCTCACCGAGTTCCAGCAACGGTACGACCACTGACGCCGTCCGGCCGGGGGATTCTACTCGGCGACAAACAATTGTGACGACTACAAACCCTGACGGGCTAGCTTCCAGTTCATCACACACGACGCTGGCCAGTTGGATGTTTGCCGTATTAGCCTCACTTCCGTCGCCATGACGACGTGAGTGTTGACTGCGGCGATTGTCCGTTCTCCTCGATTGTTGACCACCCAACACGTGACGTATATCCTCCTCAATTAACGCACATTCGCTGAACCAACCGTACCTCGTTCCACTTGCTGCTTCGTCGGTTGTCATTGTCGAGATCCACGAGACCAACGCACGTACAACTCCAAGAAATCTCAATGATTTCCCGTTCGATTGACTCGTCCCCTTTGACTGACTTTGCCCGTTCGATTCTCAAATGTTTAGGGTAAATCCTCTCTGAGATAGATCAGTGTTCACCGATTTATATATTCGACAGCAACTGACCCGCGAGGGTAGTGTTGATTCACCAGATGTAGAGGTTTTCGGAACGGTGAAGGTAGCATTCGACTGGTCAGTTTGTCGCACTGGCAAGCAGTGACCAGATTGTAGTTGCGTATTGCACGGGTACGACTGACCTTTTGACGCGGGGTCGGAACACTGGCTGGAACTCGCTCGCGAGACCCTCGTAGGAGACGGGCTGAGGGGTGTCACCGGGCGTCCATGTCGCCAGAAACAACGAGCCGACTAACATACAAACGAGCGCTAGCCAGGCGTAGCGTTGTCTGACCATCCTTGGCAGGGCGAGAACTCTTAAGGAAGACTTGTGGAGAGTTCCGTTAACGAAACACTTGTGACAACTAGATTCCAAGCGAAACACACCTCAAATAGTGACAGCTATACTATTTGTGTGAACATACAAACGTGCACCGTGGTTTATAACCAGTTTTCTACTAAGCCAAACAACGAATGACTTCGCGTGTATATGTGGACATGGGCCGATCGTGTGCAATAAAGCGCTATATCGGTCGATCACGATGTAAAACAGCAACTCCTTGGACAATGGCGTTGCGTTCTGCAGGCATTCAGTCCAACAAGGGTACAGGATAGGATCTAGTGGGAGTCGTGACTGTGTCGTCACGACCGGCATGTTAATCAACTCATGGCGACGTGACCCTATTCGTTTAATAATAGTATTATTATTGATCCTTAGCTGAAAGCCATTTGTGTCAATAGTCAACATAGTCGGTGATTCGTGTGCTATAATGACGAACTCGGACCGATTTATGTTGAGCTACAGCAGCGTGTACTCAGTTTATCACCCCGATCGATCTTAAACCTTTTGACAGGTGGTGCTCAGCAGCGATTTTCTGTATCTAGTTGGTCACGGGGAGTTGACGCCAATGTGTTGTGTTGGTTCATACAATCACCACAAAGGTATGTTCCGCGTGTGCATAGCATGTCTGAACAATTAAACAATAATAACATAGCATGTAGGGTTGGGTCCAAATACGCATTTCGGGATCAAATACAACTCGGCCAAATCAAATACGTTGCTTTTCTAGGTTTCAATTCAAATAAAAATTTCCAATTAAAATATAATTGCATTGCGGTTTTTATTAAAATACGATTACAATTTGTTTTTCAAATACGATTCAAATACATTGCAATTTGTTTAAATACTATTCGAATACATAGTCCTCGAATACATAGCCCGTGTATCAATTTTAGTTACAGTGGGTAGAATGTTGCCTCTAAATTATTTTTTCAAGGAACACTGCTTAAACCCGCCATACAACTTTAATATGGCATGTCTTTTTTGAAGAAGACACACGGCTATAATATTACTAAATCAACAACGTTGTATAATATATATAAATCATGTCCAGCAAAATGAGATCTCAGTCTGGACTCTCAATCGGTTAATTTTGTAACTACGAGTGTAAAGTTTGGCTGTCTTTATTGGGCTTAATCATTAATGAGGCCTTTCTGGGGATATCCGGTTTCACGTACATCTATTATTCAAATTATAGGAACTACAACTGTTTTGGGGTCTTTGTAAGGTTTTTGTTACGTTTTGGCAATTGAAACAGCTTTTAATCCACCTAAACCCCGACTAATCAAGTGCTATTTTTTAATGATACCCCACACACGCGTCTCCGACTCGTTGGAGCTGTTGACACTGCGTCCTACATTTTGACCTCAGCTGTTCCTTATACCAAAAACGTTATGCAGCTCTAGTAATACTATAACGCATGAAGTAGGTTCTCAAAACATCCATTATCAGACAAAATTACTTACATCTGGCCTCAGCCCCACACAACAATTTACAAACAGTGATTCAGAGACATCAATATATTGACAGTATCCGTCTAAAGGGTAGATTACTGATGACAGAACTTACTCTAACCCTCCCATTTCCCAACAAAGTAATTTTGTCTGATATCCACGTTCTGAAGTGGTCTGTAACATTTAACTATTATCTACATGGACGGGGACGTAGGGAACCACGGATCCACTGCCACCTACGAACATTACTGTTTATTGGTGGTTTATAGAATAAAGATGTACACCAATTTAGAAAGTACACGATAACGTGGTATTATTGAGGAATTTGATATAATCAAGATGGCCACCAATAAATGATAACATAGAATTGACCATAATTTTCGTGCCATTTCATTTTAATGACATTGGCATTACGCAGTTTCTTGATTCAGTAGAGCCAGTTCTAAACACCTTCAAAAGCATTGGGTAGATTCTAGTGCAAACCTACAATCAATGTTTGGTGGAAGTACTATCAATCTGAGACTGAGTTGTGTTAGCAAGCTACTAGTTCATCATAAAACAAAAGTAAACAAAAGGGAATAACAATAAACCATTTATTTTCAGCAGTACCACTTTTAAGTACAATTGAAATACAAGCGTAGTTTCCAACACTACGTTCAGCAGACTCATACCATCACAAATGTAGGACTATAAATTATTATCCGAACTTTTACCAACTTAGCTATATTGGTCAAGTTTTTACATCGTGTGATAATCGTCTCCTGTCAGCCAGTATCCTGTTTCACATATTCATGACCAACTAAATGTAGTGTACACTTCGTCGACGGGATGTCTAAACTCAGTTCCATGTTATGTAGCTGTTCAGACTTTGTCACAGACTTCATGTACCAACACCTTCATTGCAGCTTGACAGATTCGTCGAGGCATATCCGTGCTGCAACATAGACAAGTCACCCTATAACATAAATCACAGGCCACTGCAACCTGAAAAATAACAGACTGGTTTGTTGTCAAATATAACTGGAGAAGGTAATTGCTTATTTTAGTTAGAGTTGCAGAACTTCTGGATTCCCATAGATAACTGAATTTGAGCATATTTTTTGTCTACACACTGGAAATATTGATGTAAGACACAAGTTATTTGAATGTCATGAGCCTTGTTGACAGAACAATTTTGAAATTTCTCATTCTGGCCTGCACAGTATTCTATCCCAAATATATAAAGAACGTAAGAAATATGCAATACTTTGACAAATTCAAGTGTTTATTACTGTGCATACATACTGTAGTCTTCTATACATACCTTGTTCATGCGTACAGAAGGGGCAACAGTTGAAGTTAAAATTCCTTCTGGAGTTCACGTCTGTAAGAAAACAAAGAAATGATTATTACCAGTTACTACCGAGGGTATGTATATATTATTATTTGCAAACAGTGGGCCTTCTATGTAGGATATGCAGTTTGTCAGTCGACTTAAACATTTCCTAAATTCATCACAACAGTAGACTATAGCAGGTACTAACTATGCAAAAATACATGTTAATATCAAAATATTTTTTGGGTGTGTTCATTACTAAATTGTGAAGTGCATAGCAAATACTTACAATAAAAGCTTCAAACAGTACAGCAATAATGCATAGATGCAATTATCAGTTTGATAAGAATAGCAAATGTACCAGGTATAGTACACAGTTCTCTATTTATATGGTTGTGGAATTATAAAACAAATTATCAATACACTGAATGCACCAACAGCTTTATGTATCATGTGCATACAACCAAGTGATATTATATCAGTTATGGCTAGATTTGGATAAATACCAATGTTTTAATATGAATACACATCACAAGTAAATTTACATTAAAGCCTATGACTTCACATAAACCCCTTTTCATTTCTTTTATTCAAGTAGGCTTATCACCAATTTCATTACTCATTTTCTCCAGTGCTCTGCAATAAAGTACACACTGGTTTGTTTTCCTTTGACAAATATTTTTAATGTTTAATAGTTACACCAAAAGCTTATATTTCACAATACCTTTGCTCTTGGTGTTTTCTACAGCTTTGCAGTACTATATAACAGCATGTGTCCTCCTCACTTGACATAATTCAGTGTCAATGTCTGTGAAATCATGTCACCTCCACAGCAGTCCCTACAAACAATACTTATCTCTACATACCATGTTCTCCAAAGGTTGAAGTCGTAACCTCAAAACATGTTTATTATTATAAAGTATCTTAATTATTAATTATTGATTATAGATAAAACTACTATGTAAGATTTATTCATATTTATAGTCAGCAAACAACTGACAATATTTGCTTGCATATCCTTACTTTAATTAGCACTACTCAGTTAAAATTGGCAATATTAAAAAAAAAAATTCATACTGATTTGAACTATGTAATATCCAACTCTTCCATTTGTGCTGACCTATGCTAATAAAATCGACTCATTACTGATGATTAGCCTGTCCATTTACTAGTAGCAAAACTTACCTGCAGCAATATCATCACATGCAGAAATATTTGAAACATCAACCACATTCATATACACCCAAGCCAGCAAGCACACCTCACCCAACAATGGGGTATACTGCAGGCATAGCCGAATTTCTGTTTTCCTGTATTCACAGGCAGGCCTATCATGTCACATTTCGATGTGCAACTGATCCAGTCTCCAAGTCGTCAGTCCCATCATCTTGATCAGATGTAATTTACCTGGTGTGTTGCACCCAGAAATGACTAAATATATTATGTATTTGTCACCCAGTGGCAACATTACTAAAACAATGGAATATTTCCAACTTCAATTCACCGAACCGCCTTTGTTGAATTAACTGTTCATGTTCATTTACTTACGGTTTTGTTATCTTCATACTTGTATGAAATTCATGTTCACCTTACGCAGCTTCAGATGTATCTTGTATTTTCATATCACAGGTCTTGGCTGTGGTCTTCAGATCATCACAAGTGATATCGCTAGTTCTTGTTGTAACTATACAGGTTCATTCATGCCAAGTGGTCACTTTTATTGTTGACATAATAAAATTGTCATGTTGGAACAATATCCAGACGAAGTGACTTATTTATCACTGATACATCTACAAAGTAGTCACAAAAGCTATATTGTTTAAAGGAACACTGGTCTTGGGATGTCATATTCTAACAACTATCTTAAAAACTTCCTATTTTGGCTACATTTACCTCTAGTGTATTATCTATATGAAAAGGTCATAATAATCAATTTGCATGAAGCTAACCATATAATTACAATCCTCAAAATGCTGCCTGTGATCAATTTTAAGCAAAATTGTTTTGAAAATAAAATGTTTAACTTTACTAATAACCAGTAAAAACTTTATCAAAATTGCAGTGACTTCACTTTTTTTCCAGCGAATCTAATTGATTTCTCTAAACAACTTGATATATACATTCAACTCACAGCAAAACAACACCTGACAGAACATACAAAAGTAACTGTTTCGCAAATTGATTATTATCAAACAAGCAAATGTTTTCATATCAGCATAATACACAGGACAATAAGTCACAATAGTAGTTTTTTAAGATAACCAGTTATTTGAATTTTGACTTGGTCATGACCAGTGTTCCCTTAAAAAGTGCCCATACTGATCGATACATATGGTGAATCTTCCAAGCACCTTGTGCTGGTATTTCCGCTATTTCATGCTGTATTTTTCACCACTTTGTCACATTTGACCTGTGCTGACTCTCTGTAGCACTCGTGCACCGTCATTATCTTTAGCCAATTTATATTCAATACTTGTTGTTTTTCTCGTAGCTCTTGTGTACCATCAACTTGTATTCAATACTTGTTGTTTTTCTCGTAGCTCTTGTGTACCATCAACTTGTATTCAATACTTGTTGTTTTTCTCGTAGCTCTTGTGTACCATCAACTTGTATTCAATACTTGTTGTTTTTCTCGTAGCTCTTGTGTACCATCAACTTGTATTCAATACTTGTTTTTTCTTGTAGCCAATCTGTATTCAATGCTGCTTGTAGCTTTCTTTGTGGCGATTGTGAACCATTGGTATTTTTAGCCAATTTGTATTCAATGCCGCCTGTTTTCGTTGTAGTGCTTGTGCATCATTATCTTTAGCCAATCTATGTCCAATGCTGCTTGTTGTCTTTCTTGATGTAACGACCTTTGCTGTTGTGTTCTCAATACATCTAATACAGGTTCCATTTTAGTGATCAATGTACCAAATGTCCTGCAAACAGCAACTCACAACTACATCCGCTGTACTATTCAGCATAGATGTTAGAATGTCGAACTCTCAATCTAGGGTTTCAAATCCTCTTGCTGTATACAGAAGATGCTTGGACAAGTTTTCCACATAAAGGAATGGATGTATATAAACAATCTCCATACAGTAATTACAGCTTGACTGCATGCTTTCCTGGAGTCGAGATGTTTGAATGAATGAATGAATGAATGAATGAATGTGTAACTTACATCTTTGTATGAAGACTTTCTCAAAATTGCACAGGATGCGACAGAAACTCATGAATGTGATGAGAATGATTGTGTGAGCTCTGCTTAATAATGAAATCAGCAGATTAGACAACTCAGTAAATTTTTTTTTTACTTTGGTGGGTATCTGTTGTTATCAAACATGTTTGCTTGGCACAGGAGAGGTTTGTATTGGCAGGAAAACCAACCTAACAATGTTAGTCGTTTGGCTTGCTTGATTTCCATTTTGTGCAGTAATTTCCATTTTGTGCAGTAAAATAAGACATGTCCATGTATGCCTTTTGTGAACATTTCCAGTTTTCAATCCCACATGTACAGAGCAGAGGCCATGCTGAATTTAAGATCACTGGAATGAATTTCCTGTCGTAGGTAACTTGTTTTGTGAAATGGTCAATCAATGCATCTGAAGTGTACCATTGTATTGTCATCTCTGGTTGTACTGTATAATATTCCAAACGCGACATCTCCCTTGTTACTTTCCAGTCTTTAGTTGTCTACCTGTATCTACACAATGCAGTGTGTGTTGAATGACTGTCTATATTCATTGAGGTGAGAGTTCATCAGTATATATAATGTGGTAGCCCAACATAAGACTAAAAATATTGATTATGCCAATGCTTTATTACAGAAACACAGCGTATTGAATGTGCACAACTAAGCCATTTATTCATTAAAACTGAAGAACAAGCTCTTCACAACACCAAACATATGCATAATTCTATCATATTTACGACACTGAACAGTTCAAATGTCACTATGTGTTTGTTTTGCACTGATTATCCCAACTCTGCCATTGGCTGTTATGTGACTGCATTGAACACTACTCATTACTGAATAACTGTATGTACGACAGAAAGACACAATTATGTGCTAACTAAGAGATAAAATTGTAATTTCAACGGTATTTCCAAAAGAAGCTGCCTTGAATAAATTAAACTTTGTTCTTTGTACTGCCAGACTGAATAGCTGCTGATTAAAATTTAAACATTTAATTAAAATCTACAAGTCCTTGGTTTTACATCAGAATATTTGTGTAGGAATTCCACTGGCAGTTTGTGCAAAAGAAAACATTACAGAACTGTCTCGTGGAGGTGCTGCATCTAGCATTATATACACACGCCAAGCAAGACAGTGTGTTTCCTTGGGCTGAGACGTCATCAGCCACACACCAAGAGAGACTGTTCGCTTTCTGTCAATTTACTGTCCACCACACAAGATGTCTTCTTGTATTTAAATACACAAGCGACACTGTGTGAAATGCAATGTTCAGCTGCGACTGAGGTCCCGGGTCAAACACCCTGGAACAGACTATCGGCGATGAGGCGGTCCACCGCGAGGTTTAAACCCTCCAGGTCTGCCCCTGCCTGGAGGTCCACCATAGGGTGGTCCGCGTGACATGGGTGGACCACGTGAGGGTGGTGGAGATCCACGCGAGATCGGTCCGTCTCTTGGTCGCTTCGCTGGAGGACCAAAGTCCCTTGGTGGAGCTGGTCGACGATTTCCTGAATCTCTTGGGGGTCTGTCGTCACGTCGGTCATATGACGATACAGGAGGACTACTCCAGGTAGGGCCGCGAGACGGAAGGTCAGACATTGAACGTGATGGCGGGCCACGGAAAGAAGAATGAGGCCCACGTGAACTTGAACCTACAAAATCATGTACACTCAACAAGATGATCGATGGGATCGGTGCAGCACGACTGAACGGCTCCAAGAACCTGTCCAGATGGTCAACATTATTCAAATGAAGGCGCATTCTGCAGCTCACACCTTGTGATGATTCCGACCCAAACAGTGGCAAAGCCTGGTTGTAGATGGTCCATGGTCTTTAGTCCTTCCTTAGACCTTAGTAATTAATTATGATGACAAAACATATCAGTTTGATTACTCAGCAATGCGGTTCTACCTTACATTACTGTTGCTAAGCGGTCACTTCCAAAACGTCCGTTACATTAACAGTATTCTACAAAGACTAATTTCTTTACTATGCTTGGTAAGAATGACTCCCGACATGATTAACAATTGTTCTAACTGCCAGGGTGGGTTCATCAGTGTCATTTTCTTGAATGTTTCCAATTGGTGTGCCACATCAATTGTAAACTACTGTGCTCCTGCTACTCTAAACAAATGCCGGTGAGTCGTTGCAGTTGAATTCTTTTTCTAGAATTGCTTGTTTACTGTTGCTGTACTACTCTGGTACTTGATATTGTGTTGAGTGCAACAACACTTGGACACACACAGCCCCTTGCTCATGCGCATTTTCCAGACTACATTCCACATTTGTAAGTACGAATTCCGCACGAATGAGTTATCCTATAACACGTGGATGCTTTGGTGTACTTGCAGCGATGTACTGTTGGCAGCTGTAGATTCTGTCAATGTTGACTCCATTCCTATTTCAACTATTTTCCTTTTCATCTTACTTGCCAATATGACAAATATGCATTTCCTTCATTGTGTAAATTCAAGGATCTGTGTGTCCACATCCTACATGTTGCCTCAACAAAGTGTGCTTTATAGGCGAGTCACGTAAGCACTGTAATCCACGTCACACCTCGCTTATCTCCACATCACATATCTTTCTTACGAGTTTGTATTTTATGGATTTGTATTTCACTTGTCACTTCATCAATGTGCCTTTCTACCGAGTCACAAACATGATGATATGTTTCATGTTGTGATTGTCTTGTGACCCACATACACATGAGGGTTTTGCATTTCCTGTCAATCATGTAAATGTGAGGATTTGTTTTTACCATTCTACTTGTAATTCCAAAAATATACCCTCCTGGAAAGTTAACTTGATATTCTAGTTGTTAAGTAAGAAGAGTAGATTTCTTGTATCATGCAAATCCGAAGATCTGAATTTTGTAGTCTACTTGCCATTGCAAGAAATGTCTTTCTTGTGCGTCATGCATCACTCAAACGTCTATTTGTCATAATCGTACATCCAAGATTCTGAGTTTTGTATTCTGTTATACCATAAAACAATGGTTCTCCATTCTACTTGCCATTGCAAAACCTTTCTTGTGAATCACATAAAGTTTAAGTTCAACGTTTCATGCTCAACTTGCCACGTCAACAAGTTCAGAAATTCATATTGAACTTGCCAGGGCAACAAACGCAGCTTTCCTGTGCATCATGCATACTTGAGATTCTCCTATGGATATTCTATGCCATTGCAACAAATTTAAACTTCTGTGTGCCATGTAGACTCAAGGATTCAAATTTGATATTCTACTAATCATTGCAACAATGAACCTTTTTTGGCTGGTCATGTAAACAGATGTCACAATGTGTCATTGTGGCAAATATGCCTGTCTTGTGAGCTTGTGAATTTGAGATCTGCTCCAAATTCTACTTGTCATTGCAACAGATTGCCTTGTCATGTAAATTTGATGATTCATGTTTCACATTCTACTTGTCATTGCAGCAGATTGCCTTGTCATGTAAATTTGACGATGCATGTTTCACATTCTACTTGTCATTGCAACAGATTGCCTTGGCATGTAAATTCGATGATTCATGTTTCACATTCTACTTGTCATTGCAACAGATTGCCTTGGCATGTAAATTCGATGATTCATGTTTCACATTCTACTTGTCATTGCAGCAGATTGCCTTGTCATGTAAATTCGACGATTCATGTTTCACATGCTACTTGTCATTGCAGCAGATTGCCTTGGCATGTAAATTCGACGATGCATGTTTCACATTCTACTTGTCATTGCAACAGATTGCCTTGTCATGTAAATTCGATGATTCATGTTTCACATGCTACTTGTCATTGCAGCAGATTGCCTTGGCATGTAAATTCGACGATGCATGTTTTACATTCTACTTGTCATTGCAACAGATTGCCTTGTCATGTAAATTCGATGATTCATGTTTCACATTCTACTTGTCATAGCAACAGATTGCCTTGGCATGTAAATTCGACGATGCATGTTTTACATTCTACTTGTCATTGCAACAGATTGCCTTGTCATGTAAATTCGATGATTCATGTTGCACATTCTACTTGTCATAGCAACAGATTGCCTTGGCATGTAAATTCAACGATTCATGTTTTACATTCTACTTGTCATTGCAGCAGATTGCCTTGTCATGTAAATTCGATGATTTATGTTTCACATGCTACTTGTCATTGCAGCAGATTGCCTTGGCATGTAAATTCGACGATGCATGTTTTACATTCTACTTGTCATTGCAACAGATTGCCTTGTCATGTAAATTCGACGATGCATGTTTTACATTCTACTTGTCATTGCAACAGATTGCCTTGGCATGTAAATTCGATGATTCATGTTTCACATGCTACTTGTCATTGCAGCAGATTGCCTTGCATAATTCAATGTTTTTAATTTATTCATGACATGTTTAAATTCGATGATTTTTCACATGCTACTTGTCATTGCAGCAGATTGCCTTGGCATGTAAATTCGACGATGCATGTTTTACATTCTACTTGTCATTGCAGCAGATTGCCTTGTCATGTAAATTCGATGATTCATGTTGCACATGCTACTTGTCATAGCAACAGATTGCCTTGTCATGTAAATTCGACGATGCATGTTTTACATTCTACTTGTCATTGCAACATATTGCCTTGTCATGTAAATTCGATGATTCATGTTTCACATGCTACTTGTCATTGCTGCAGATTGCCTTGGCATGTAAATTCGACGATGCATGTTTTACATTCTACTTGTCATTGCAGCAGATTGCCTTGTCATGTAAATTCGACGATGCATGTTTTACATTCTACTTGTCATTGCAGCAGATTGCCTTGGCATGTAAATTCGACGATGCATGTTTTACATTCTACTTGTCATTGCAACAGATTGCCTTGTCATGTAAATTCGACGATTCATGTTTCACATTCTACTTGTCATTGCAGCAGATTGCCTTGGCATGTAAATTCAACGATTCATGTTTCACATTCTACTTGTCATTGCAGCAGATTGCCTTGTCATGTAAATTCAATGATTCATGTTTCATTCTACTTGCCACTGCAGCAAGTTTTCGTGCAATAATCTGTTTCCCATTGGAACAAGTGTGACTTTTGTGTACATTCAAAGGTCTGTCCTTTCCAAAACTGCAACTTGCTTGTAAATTGTGTAAACTTGAGATTCTGGGTTTGGTATTGTACCAGCCATTGCAACAAATGTGCAGTTCTTTGTCAATCATATAAAAACAAAATTGCACTTTGCAATCTGCTAGTCAAAAATGTGCCTTTTGAGTCATGCAAACTGCATGTTTTGAGTTTCATATTCTATGTGTCATTGTAACAAATATGCAAAGGTGTCTCTCTTGCCAGTCATGTAAACTGGAGGTTTTGAATTTCATATTCAACATGCCGTTGGCACAACTGCACTTTTTTGATGGCTTGTATCCCTAATCCGTTTCATAGTCGATGTAGCACTGTGACAAATGGGTCTTTCATGCACGATTTAGAATGCCAAGATTTGTCGACTCTGTTCAACTTGTTTTCCAATTAGTATTTCTTGTGAGTCACATGAACTCAAGAATCTGTGCACCATATGTGCATTTCTTGCGAGTTGTATAAATGCCAACAGTTGTCTTGTATCCTCTGTGTCAATGTACAGAAAGTGCCCTTTTTTACGTCATAGCAAGTATTTGTGAGCAGTATCTGTATCATTGTTCCAACCGTCTTTAACGAGTCCTGTAATCCGTTTCATATCCTCCTTGTCGCATGTGCTGTTGTCGTTTATGTCACATGTGAGTGCTGCTATTTCATGGTTCCACCTGCTCCAGCACGCCATGTGTCTTTGTTGTCACAAATCCATCTTTCTTGCAAGTTATACAAACTCCTGGGAATCTCAGCTGCAAGTTTGCCAACCAGCAATTGCAATACAATACATAAACAACATAAACCCATTGGACAACTTACCACCAGCATATTCTCTTGATGGCGCGCTGCCGTTGTAGCCATTGCTGTACTGCGAAGTTCGGCCTCCATCTAGTCACACAAAAGCCACAAGGAATAATCAACACTTGATACTACATTACCATCTAAACATTTAGTTCACACAATTTAATGAAAGTTCATCATTGTGAATATTTTCTATGATGTGAATCACTTATCTTTCAATCCATTACTGATGAGCACAGGCTGAATGTAGAGCCAGTGCAACCTGATTTATTTCTAACAAAATAAGTGTGTGTACAAAAGTAATTGCTACACGTAACATTACAGTGCTACAAATTTCTTTACAAGTCTAGAACAAATCTTTGTTATGGATAAAGTCAATAATACAAGTAGTAACTTAAAGGCAAATGGAACAAAATCATGCCAGTGGTAATAAAAAGTAAACAAACTTCACAATGCACATATTCCTTAGTTAAAAGCATCCAAGCACCAATGGGGGTATTTCTTCTACACATACATGTGTGCTGACAGTCTGAGACCCAGAGAAACCTACCGTATGACCTTGATGGAGAGAACGATGAAGAATAGTCTCTTCTGGCTGGAGCCTCGTGTCTCCTTGGAGGGTAGTCAGCCGCACCATCTAGGTAATCCCTACTGATACACAGAATACTTTAAAACGTCTATAGAAAAACACTGTAAATATATTTTTCATTTTAGCAATTCATTTTAACCTTGCAGGATTCAATCTTTTATTGTATTCAATACATATCTTTTAATCAATCAAATTCCAATTCAATTAAGAACTGAACCCAGATCTAATCATAATTACATCCAGAAAAACAACTTGAGCAGAACAGAACAAACATGGTAAATGCAGCAGGTACCTTTCCACTATCCTGCTGGGTGGACCATAGTCTCTTGTTTCCACAGGCAAATAATCACCCCTCGAGGCTGTGTACTCTCTGGGTGCAGGGGCGTAGTCCCGACTACCATAGTCACGGGGCACTGGGGGGTAGTCATGTCCAGATGAAGCATAGTCACCTCTGCTTGGGGCACGGTAGTCTGACGCAGGTGGATAACTCCTGCTGATGACAAGTGGACATCAAGATAAAAACTGGCTGGTATATTATGTTAAAAATTGTGAGTGTATATGTTGCCTCAGCTATCTAAGCAAATTATAACTGTATGAACTGAGTCTGCTACTTTACAAATGAATGTCTTATTCCGCCAACAATGTTTGTATTCAGTGCATGAATAACTTTCTTATCTCAAAACAATTGTGAATGAAAAATAAACTTTTCATCATCACAACTGAGTATACAGATATGTAGTAGCTTACCTCTCTGACTCGTAACGCTTTGGTGGCAGTGAGCTCCCAAAGGGTCTTGTTGAGTATGTGTCCCGACTGTAGCCGTTGCTAAAATATGAAAGAAGTAATAAAAACTCTTCTCCGAATTTGAGGTGGTCAAAGAAAACTGTAGAAACTTGATTTTTAAGTTACAACAAGCCACAATGTAGTTTTTTTGATTTAGTTATATGCCTAACAGTGCCTCATTATTTTGTTGTCCTCATGTGCACTATGGCATCCGATCAGACATTTAAACATAATCACAGGCACAACAAACCACACCATAGTAATATTTCTACCAGATACAACCCTGTGCATTTATCCACGTTACTTGTACCGACAAAAATGACACAGCACACATTAGTGTCACTGCATCAAACACACTATTGCCTTACCTGCCATAGTCTCGTTCTCCCCGTGTTTCTCGTGGTGTGTACGAGTCCCTGCTGCTGGCACCATAATCAGCTGTGTATCCAGTACGTTCTGGTCGGCCTCCTCCACCGCGGCCACCTCGTGACATTGATGGACCTCCACGCCCACCACGGTAGCTGCAACAACCACAACCAAGTACTTCACCAACAGGCAGAAACTTACAGTGGTTGTACCTCGGTAGTATGCGGTTTAAACATGTGCCTCATCCCAGTTGTCGTCTTCGTGTGCACTATGGCATCAGATCAGACATTTAAACATAATCATGGGCACAGCTGACTATAATTATAATGAACAGTAAAAACAACACCTCTTATGCAAAGCATTTTTAAGCTGTTTGATACCAGTGATAAAACTGCTCTTTAAAAAATCAACACAACTAAAACATTTCAATAGTCAAGTATTATAATACTGTAATCTTGAAAGCTATTCTGTTTGTATTACTTGTAAACAGTTCACCGTGTTACGTATTGTGATCAGAATGAACTAGCTATGTGTGACAATGATTTACCTGCTAAAGCCTCGTCCTCCCCGACCACCATCGTATGAACCCCTGCCCCTACTGGATCCTCGAGAACTTCTGAATGACATCCCTTCACCCCTCACGCTGTAAGGCTCGCTCTGCAAAAAAATATTGCTGTTTGAAAAAATTTATTTGCTGTGTTAATGCAAACGTCAATATAGAACACACGATTCATGCAAATAATGGGGACATACTAACACTGGCTGTATTTGTGTAATTATATAAGTCCAGATTGCAAAATATCTGAGAATGTCATTGCAAAACAGACTACTTTCACAGTAGTTCCAGGTGATCTGCAACATGTGTGGTAGAATTTGTAGGATACTGCAAATTATTTTGCTTTGTTAAATTTCAGCTTCATTAATATTTCATCTATGTATCTGAAGGAACATCATTGCATTTAAATTAATTATTATATAAGAAAATAATAAAAGCAATTATAAAGGTTTATCGGCAAGATCAAATCTGTCAGAATTGTTTTAGTGTTTGGACTCCACACAGCCCCTTCTGGGGTTAACATGGGAGTTGTGCAGTGCGCAATGCTAATGGTGCATGAACATGAAAGTGAATTTAGAAGCTGAATAATAAAAATTTAAACATACATGTAACTGTGTAAACAAGTGTAGTAGTTTGTGCAGAATAAAACAGTCTCCATATATAATTTGAAATTAAATTTAATTGCTGTTTCGTTAACATTTCATCTACCTACTTGAAACAAACACCACTGCACTTCAATTAGTGATTATGACTAGGGGAAAATAAAAGTGTGTGGTTTATATTAAAAAAATACATATATTACTAGCAAGCTGTCAGAAAACGCCATGATATTCGTAATTTTACACATCTGTAGTTTGCTTACTATTTCACTTAAATACATGAAACAACTACTATTACACTCCTTATAGTGACTACTATCAGTAGGGAGGTCAGACCAATTTGACGCCCCTTCTGACAACATGGGGAGATAGGGGCCCGAGTTTAGTGGCCGTAATTTTTTATCACGCAACATACCTGTTCGTGTATAATGTCATTCTATGATTCTGCACCGATAACTGATTTTTTGGCGGTGTTTAAAAGGTGTTAATGATTTTTCCCTCTCGGTGTCGTATTTCGGTTTTCATTGTTTATGCCCGCAGCCATATTGGATCACGTTGACAGGCCCCATCTTTCAAAATTGTTTGCGAGATTATGTTAATGAGTACGGGCCATTTTGAAAAGTATGGAACGAAGAAGAAAGATAAAACTATATGATCATATAAATATCATCGTAATCCGTTGATAAAAAGGTGTAGTAATTAAGCAGTTAAAATGACCTATCTTTGGCGATGTTTTATGCGTACTTATTTAATATGCTTCAAGTTGCTTCATATGCCGTAGTGTAAAAAATTGTCTGGACGATAACGTGGTCACAGTGATGGCTTGTCAATCGATAGCACAAACTGCCACAAAGTCCGTTTATGGAGCGGAGCCCTGTCTCAAACTACGTCGCCATTTTGCCTTCTTCACCCGTACGCGCGGTGCACACAATGGTATACAAAGCACTCGGATCCCGACGTGGTCGACAGCGGATGTTTTTGATTAATAGTATAAACATTTATAGATGACAGGTTATGACGGCTGCAGGGGTAGCTGTGCAAACTAATTAATTACTGCCATGTTTAATGGAGCAAATTTATATTAAATTGTTTATTTGTATTGTATTGTTTTATATGTTTAGCATATCGTTTGCACGTTTGTGTATTGGTTAGGCTACATTTAGTTGATTAATTATAAAAAAATTGATTATGAATTTTTATCAATTTTTTTCAAATTATATTACACGACTTATTATGTTGTTACTCGGGTACTCTTTGCTGACAATTAATATTTAGTTTTGAGTATACAAATTATGTAATTTGTGTAATGTTGACAAATTATGACACATATTAAATGAATGAAAACATGTGTAAATAAAAATGTAAAAGATTATGACAAGGTGATTAACTTTCTGTTGTTAATCTTTAAGTCAGAGCAGTGTAATTTGTTTAATGATCTTATGATTTATGTACAAAATCAGATAGGAGAATGTTTGGAAAACAATAACATTTTTTTTTAAATAGCATTTTCATTATTATTTCATATGTGTACTTGAAGGAAGCATCATTGCATTTTAATTAATTACTAATATCAGAAGAAAAAAATTAGCATTTCTAAAGTAAAGGTTTATTGGCAAGATTACATGTCAGAAATTTGTCGAAAAATTTCAAAAAATTTCAAAAAATTGCAGTTTCCTTAATATTTCATCTACATACATGAAACAAGCACCATTGCACTTCAGTTAGTGAATATGACTAGGGAAAAAATCACAATATGTGTGGTTTATATGAAAAAAATCATATATTAGCAAGCCGTCAGAAAGTCATGAAATTCGTAACTTCACACGTCTGTAGTTTGCTTAATATTTCACTTAAATACATGAAACAACTACCATGATACTTCTTATGGTGACTACTTTCAGGGAAGAGCAAAAAATATTTTTTGGTTCGAAAGAAAAATTTGGTCCGACCACCCTACTATCAGGGAACATTTTGGTCCGACCACCGTATGATTATCAATTTCATTATCAACAAGACATGTTCAAAATAGGCGTGTATTGGAAGAGCGATTTCTAATTCAACCAATGTAATTAGAAATCGCACCGCAGATTGACCGTGTGAGGCATGCAAAAGAATGATAGACATATATCGTTAAAGCAGACGTATAAAAGTAAAAAAATCTATGATTCGCAGAACGTGGCTCACAACGCCAAACGTCTCTCACGCTCCGTTTACAAATCAAATGTAGAGCTCTCTGTTATCACTTTATGGATTTATTTGTGATAAATATCGGCACGATCACTCTTCGATTCGATTTACTCACACATTTCTCATTAAAGTGTGCTGTACAATAAATAAATATTGTTATTATTTGGCAACCTACCCCTCTCGACTTTCTTCTTTCTTCGAACATGGCCGCGTTTATGCCTCTTCACTCGTAATTCTGCTCACGTTTGCGTTTCTATAGAATATAGTACCTCGAAGATATTCTTGTTGTAAAGTTAATATTATATTATTTAAATAATTTTTCACTATGTCAGCATAACAACATCAGTCTGCTTTAGTACATTAATAAATGCATCAAGACAGATCATGTTAATAACGATTTCATATGTGGCGATTTCGCGTGCATATATTAATACACGCTCAAAAATGAGTCCGCAAGCGTCTTATATCTGGCCCACCAAACGAAAGCGTTGCATTTGCGCAGCAGACTACTACAAACAAATATGGAACCAAACTTGTTTTTTCACCACACGTCAGACCCATAGCATAGGTCACTAACTAGCAATATATTTATTAGACTAATCTATCGTGCAAGGAAACACCTATTCACATTACTGCTTGATTAAAAAAAAAACATTTAACACATCATTATGTATGTGTGTAACTGTAATCACGGACTTATATGCACATAAGTCCGTGTTGTAATACTGTGAATGAATGTATGTATGTATGTATGTATGTATGTATGTATGTATGTATGTATGTATGTATGTATGTATGTATGTATGTATGTATGTATGTATGATATGTATGTATGTATGTATGTATGTATGTATGTATGTATGTATGTATGTATGTATGTATGTATGTATGTATGTATGTATGTATGTATGTATGTATGTATGTATGTATGTATGTATGTATGTATGTATGTATGTATGTATGTATGTATGTATGTATGTATGTATGTATGTATGTATGTATGTATGTATGTATGTATGTATGTATGTATGTATGTATGTATGTATGTATATATATATATGTATACATATATACATATATAAATAGATATATCATTATATGTACATGTATTTATATACATCTATATTTGTATCTTGTTATTAGTAAACTTATTATGACATAAATGTATTACTAATTACTAGTGATAAAAGTTATTATGTTGTTTTAAAAGGCGTCCAGGTGCTTCAACAAGTTTTTGCTAACTTTCATTATTAGGCTTAACTATAGCTAGCATTCATTATTAGGCCTAACACATGTTCCTCAATTGTATTTGATATGCCAAATAAATATAGATTAAGCACAATTCATACTAATTATATTTTATACTGCATTAAAAAATCATATCTCCATGTCCACAAACCAAAAAAAAAGAAATATAAATTCCACATTTTATGCCGTACAGCTCGACTTTTTAAATATCCATATTTTACTGCATTTGTTGCAATGTCAAGGTGTAACATCCCAGTCTTCCCTACTGGCTGGTCTTAGGTGATTGATCCAAACAGCCCAAACTTGATTATATGAGCTATAGCGCATGTGTTTTGCATCAGGACACATTTTTGGTCTATGCATTGGAAAGAATGACTAAAAACGAACTACTTCCACCTACAATGAAGGATGGTATGCCAGCAGACATTTTTATTAGAATAACCTTTTGATGACCCAATTAAAATAATAAACTGCTACAATTATGAGACTTTGTTGTTGTGAATCTACAGGAATATACGACAAAACAAACCTATCAGTGAATATATTCATATGCTAATACCAGATGTTTATAAAATCAATGTTTTGTTTACCAGATTTTGCAGATGTACCTTTCAAATTACTTCACTGACCGCAATCAAGTGGTAAGTTTATCTTCAACATGTTAACTTTTATTCTACCACTGCATTTTTACTAATAAGAAACAGTATCTTTAGCAACATTACCAAGATATAATACATTTTGATTTGTAGGTACAGATCCCAAGATTGTCTACTAATAAAACTAAGGAAATGGTCATTGACTTCAGCAAATTGCAACATGACCCGCCTACACTATCCATCAACGGAGAGGTAGTAGAGAGAGTAGACTCATACTCCTGCCTAGGCGTCAATATTTCTAACCAGCTTGATTGGTCATGGAACACGAAGTGCATTCAAAAGAAATGTTATCAATAGAACTACTTCGTCAGAAAACTAAGAAAATTTTATGTGTGTAGGACAATAAATTATCTCTTCTATAAATCTACAGTAGAGTCAGTCCTGTGCTACTGTCTAATTTCTTGGGGTGGAAGCTTATCAGTTAAGAATAGAGTGCTGCTAAATCGCATAGTACGATCAGCCAGCAAAACCATTGGCACGGCACTCCCTACAGTGAATGAACTTTACTGAAACATGTGATATAAAAGACAAGGGAAATCTTAAAGGACACCTCTCACCCATTGCACAAATTTTACTATGTTGCACAATCTCGTTGTAGATACATATCCGAAAGAACACGCACAAACCGTTATCGTAACACTTTTCTTCCAACTTCTGTTAGGCTGCTAAATGCAAAATCGGGGAGGGGAAGTGATCAGGGAGGATACAACGGGGCACACTACTATTATAAGCATTGGCAATACTAATGTTGTGTTATGTTAATATCTACACACAAGAATTTCCTCTTCGGGGACTAATAAAGGTTATTGTATTGTAAACATATGACAAGTTGTACATAATCATTTTAAATTACTATAATAACCAACATTTATATGGTTGAACATGACTGGTATTAGGTTGGTAAATAAATCTAATTACACTGTATTTTGTATGACATTAGTTATCAATATCATGCTGATATATTCACTAAACTGTTGCTACATCTTATAATCAAGTGGCTGTATAAAAAAGTATTTGTAAAAAAGTGCTTGGTAAAGACTAAAAGAGAACAGTACACTTAAAAAAACACTGTTTTATTACAATGATGATCACATGGGTGGAATAATGTCACAAATCTGCTTGCTACATCACTTACTGCCAAGGTTCTGTGTTTTCACGTGTCTAACAACCTTACCTTGCTACATTCTTCACCTGCAGTTTTCAACTCGCCTCTGTCAAATAATCTATGTTCACAAAGATATTGAACATGGTACACATCCTACCAGCATGGCATGAAGGGACTAGCCAAGATCAACAGGCATCATGACATTAAAAGTAACAGTCAAATGTTTGTTATTCTTAATAATACTTTAAATAGATAGTTGTGTGTACAGCAATTCTATTCTGAGCCAATGTGAACACAAACATTGTTGTAGTTATTTGTTATGAAATTACAGTTTAGGATTTGTCATGAATGTCAAGTCTCCTCAAATGTCAGCACACCCTTATACAACTGTTGGGTACAGTGTGCTGAATTAGTTAATTTTATAACATTTTAAAGCGATACTCTCCTCTAGCTATCTTGACTTCTTTATGGCACTGGCAAATAAATGATTAGAAAACCATTTCATTTTGAAGTACTTTTTTTAGAAAGTACAACTGCAACAATGACGGTAAATGCTTTAAAAACAACATGTCTGAATGGTCATTTGTTTTATATTTTACTGAAGTAATTAATTATCAAATACTTCTGGGAACCATCTCAGTAATATTCTTACATGCTCCTACATCCAATTTTGCTCTTTACAGCCAAGTTCACCCCTCAGCAGTAAACTTGTACATAGAAAGTCAACACCGGTATGCGTCACCGAGACATTGTCACTAGTATATTACAGTTAGTGTCCGCAATGATATGATGATGTTTGATGCATTTAGAAAAAGCACTTTAAATTTAATATAGGATTCTGTTTAATAACGTATTTTCATCCTGAGCTTGTTATCTTAGTGAAACAGTTCCCAGTGCGTTAAGAAAGGCTCCAGCTATCCAGATGTAACACAATTTTCATTTGTTTACTGAATTACTGTTTTACAGGACATTGAAACACACAAATTTATTAATTACATACGGGGCACAACTGTGTTCCCCCCGTGAAACTGTTCACACTTGAATCTTACGAGATATACCAATTGGACCTGGCCACATCTGTTTATGACTTATGATAACTAAGCATAACTGCATACACAGTTTGTGCCTTTCATTGGTCATGAGTGCCTAAGGCTGACAGCAGTGTTTATGAGCACAGGCAAAGGATGAACATTTTTATGCAAGTATTACACTAAAACCAACTTGTATAATGATTTGTTTGCGTAACATGGAATAAATAAGTCATAGTAAGTTACAATATGGGTAAATTTAAAAAAGAAATTTCATATTTTATGAAAATGGAATACTTTTCAGGGACACGATTTTCAGCAAGTCCAGTATATTGTGGTACATTTACACAACTGCATTTCACATCAGTCATCAAATAAACTGCATACTTAAGGTGTACATTGCCTTCACAACACGGGGTGGAAGTTTGACTATTCTACCCCTGGTGGATATCTTACACAATGCACAGATATTCGCTGAATCAGTTGTGTTTTGCCCTAGCTGTAGTGTTCAGTTCGCCAGTTGTGATTGTAACGTCCTTGCACCATATGAACAGAAGGGAATTTCGAGGAAACCCAATATAATCAACCATTCACATGGACCAGCCACAATGCATTTTTAATAATAAAAATACTTCCCGAACATTATCATACTATGCAACATCAGCCATGACTGATTATAGTCAAATAAACTGTGTATCTAGTATGGCAACAATATGATTGAATTACATTTTTATTAGAATAACCTTTTGATGACCCAATTAAAATAATAAATTGCTACAATTATGAGACTTTGTTGTTGTGAATCTACAGGAATATATGACAAAACAAACCTATGAGTGGGCATATTCATATGCTAATACCAGATGTTTATAAAATCAATGTTTTGTTTACCAGATTTTGCAGATGTACCTTTCAAATTACTTCACTGACCACAATCAAATGGTAAGTTTATCTTCAACATGTTAACTTTTATTCTACCACTGCATTTTTACTAATAAGAAACAGTATCTTTAGCAACATTACCAAGATATAATACATTTTGATTTGTAGGTATAGATCCCAAGATTGTCTACTAATAAAACTAAGGAAATGGTCATTGACTTCAGCAAATTGCAACATGACCCGCCTACACTATCCATCAACGGAGAGGTAGTAGAGAGAGTAGACTCATACTCCTACCTAGGCGTCAACATTTCTAACCAGCTTGATTGGTCATGGAACACGAAGTGCATTCAAAAGAAATGTTGTCAACAGAACTACTTCGTCAGAAAACTAAGAAAATGTTATGTGTGTAGGACAATAAATTATCTCTTCTATAAATCTACAGTACAGTCAGTCCTGTGCTACTGTCTAATTTCTTGGGGTGGAAGCTTATCAGTTAAGAATACAGTGCTGCTAAATCGCATAGTACGATCAGCCAGCAAAACCATTGGCACGGCACTCCCTACAGTGAATGAACTTTACTGAAACATGTGATGAAAAAGACAAGGGAAATCTTAAAGGACACCTCTCACCCATTGCACAAATTTTACTATGTTGCACAATCTCGTTGTAGATACATATCCGAAAGAACACGCACAAACCGTTATCGTAACACTTTTCTTCCAACTTCTGTTAGGCTGCTAAATGCAAAATCGGGGAGGGGAAGTGATCAGGGAGGATACAACGGGGCACACTACTATTGTAAGCATTGGCAATACTAATGTTGTGTTATGTAAATATCTACCACAAGAATTTCCTCTTCGGGGACTATTAAAGGTTATTGTATTGTAAACATATGACAAGTTGTACGTAATCATTTTAAATTACTATAATAACTGACATTTATATGGTTGAAAATGACTGGAATTAGGTTGGTAAATAAATCTAATTACACTGTATTTTGTATGACATTAGTTATCAATATCATGCTGATATATTCACTAAACTGTTGCTACATCTTATAATCAAGTGGCTGTAAAAAAAGTATTTGTAAAAAAGTGCTTGGTAAAGACTAAAAGAGAACAGTACACTTAAAAAAACACTGTTTTATTACAATGATGATCACATGGGTGGAATAATGTCACAAATCTGCTTGCTACATCACTTACTGCCAAGGTTCTGTGTTTTCACGTGTCTAACAACCTTACCTTGCTACATTCTTCACCTGCAGTTTTCAACTCGCCTCTGTCAAATAATCTATGTTCACAAAGATATTGAACATGGTACACATCCTACCAGCATGGCATGAAGGGACTAGCCAAGATCAACAGGCATCATGACATCAAAATTAACAGTCAAATGTTTGTTATTCTTAATAATACTTTAAATAGATAGTTGTGTGTACAGCAATTCTATTCTGAGCCAATGTGAACACAAACATTGTTGTAGTTATTTGTTATGAAATTGCAGTTTAGGATTTGTCATGAATGTCAAATCTCCTCAAATGTCAGCACACCTTTATACAACTGTTGGGTACAGTGTGCTGAATTAGTTAATTTTATAACATTTTAAAGCGATACTCTCCTCTAGCTATCTTGACTTCTTTATGGCATTGGCAAATAAATTATTAGAAAACCATTTCAGTTTGAAGTACTTTTTTTAGAAAGTACAACTGCAACAATGACGGTAAATGCTTTAAAAACAACATGTCTGAATGGTCATTTGTTTTATATTTTACTGAAGTAATTAATTATCAAGTACTTCTCGGAACCATCTCAGTAATATTCTTACATGCTCCTACATCCAATTTTGCTCTTTACAGCCAAGTTCACCCCTCAGCAGTAAACTTGTACATAGAAAGTCAACACCGGTATGCGTCACCGAGACATTGTCACTAGTATATTACAGTTAGTGTCCGCAATGATATGATGGTGTTTGATGCATTTAGAAAAAGCACTTTAAATTTAATATAGGATTCTGTTTAATAACGTGTTTTCATCCTGAGCTTGTTATCTTAGTGAAACAGTTCCCAGTGCGTTAAGAAAGGCTCCAGCTATCCAGATGTAACACAATTTTCATTTGTTTACTGAATTACTGTTTTACAGGACATGAAACACACAAATTTATTAATTACATACGGGGCACAACTGTGTTCCCCCCGTGAAACTGTTCACACTTGAATCTTACGAGATATACCAATTGGACCTGGCCACATCTGTTTATGACTTATAACTAAGCATAACTGCATACACAGTTTGTGCCTTTCATTGGTCATGAGTGCCTTAAGGCTGACAGCAGTGTTTATGAGCACAGGCAAAGGATGAACATTTTTATGCAAGTATTACACTAAAACCAACTTGTATAATGATCTGTTTGCGTAACATGGAATAAATAAGTCATAGTAAGTTACAATATGGGTAAATTTTAAAAAGAAATTTCATATTTTATGAAAATGGAATACTTTTCAGGGGCACGATTTTCAGCAAGTCCAGTATATTGTGGTACATTTACACAACTGCATTTCACATCAGTCATCAAATAAACTGCATACTTAAGGTGTACATTGCCTTCACAACACGGGGTGGAAGTTTGACTATTCTACCCCTGGTGGATATCTTACACAATGCACAGATATTCGCTGAATCAGTTGTGTTTTGCCCTAGCTGTAGTGTTCAGTTCGCCAGTTGTGATTGTAACGTCCTTGCACCATATGAACAGAAGGGAATTTCGAGGAAACCCAATATAATCAACCATTCACATGGACCAGCCACAATGCATTTTTAATAATAAAAATACTTCCCGAACATTATCATACTATGTAACATCAGCCATGACTGATTATAGTCAAATAAACTGTGTATCTAGATGGCAACAATATGATTGAATTACGTGCTCAGCGTTTCGACAAGGCAGTAACCCACGGAGTACTGAGAATGGTGTAATCATCAGCACCCCCTGGTGTGTAGCAATGGCGTACATGAATGGAAGAAACCCTTGGCACCAGACACTCCTTACATCCCTCCAGGCAACAATGAATACTTCAACAACAACCTTTCACATGTATACACACAGCCATCATACGATTGAGTCACTTATGACGCAGCAGTGGTTTCTATTTGTGCTACAGGTGGCGCCTCAGTTGGCGGGTCGCTATCGTGCTTCGTTCGTTTGCTCTTTTTGTGTTTTGAATGGTGATCATCGGCATCGTGGTGTCTTCTACAAAAATGAGACAGAAACTGTGTCATACAGACAATACTCAAATTTACTTTGTCAAGCATCCTTTGTTATTTTAGAAATATTACCAAAGTATACAGCAAAATCAGTAATGGCCGAGCTGAAAGAGATGGGGCTGTCCTGGGGTGAGGCCCAGGCCTCAGCAAAAGACAGAACCTTGTGGCGAAGCATTGTTGTGGCCTTATGTCCCACTGGGGACGAAGAGGATAAGTAAAGTAAGTATACAGCAAAAGTCATGGGTTAAGATTACTTGTCAAGGTATAACTGTATTCATGAATGGCTGCGATTGTTTTGTCAAGTGTCAAAAAAATCCTGCTCAATCACATTTAACATTTTCTAAACACCAGAGAGACTCTTTTTGTGTTACCCTAAAGTTAGCGTAAAACCGGATTTTGTGAAGGTAATTTATTTAGCAATGCCTGTGTTAAATTACTGATGTTACGGTCAGCACCGAGCTCTGCTTAGCTGCAGTAGATAATGTTGAGTTTTGTGCAAGTTAGTATTCTTAATTTTATCCTTTACAGGAATGTAAATGATTTAATTTTGTAACCTATTGTATGCGTAAGAAGTCGTTTTCGTGATTACGTCAGAAAGTAAACAAAAGGATTGATGCATATGGCTACGATGCTGACGATTCTGGCACGGATCTGTGCCTGTGGCTATGGGATGACGCCGCGTCCCGGCAAGACATCTCAACAGTGTTAAGTATTCTAATCGAATTTGAAGCCACCGAATATTCGTTTTCAAAATTTCGAGGATATTCAATTCGAATGAAATTCCAGATTTTCCCCATTCTTAGCCTGTGTGTGGTGTATGGTGGTGGGCGTGTGGTGGTGTGGTGCGTGTTTGGCGTGTGTGGCGTGTGTCTGTTTGTGTGTTACCTGCGCGACCTGTGGCGATCATCGCGTCGATCGTCGTGCTCAATCTCTTTGACGTGACGTCTTGGCGTCCGATCACGCAGTTCTCTATCGCGTGGTTCTCGGGACTCACGGGGTTCTCGGGGCTCACGATCACGAGGCTCACGATCACGTGGTTCACGGTCACGTGGTTCACGGTCACGAGGCTCGCGTGGTTCACGGTCGCGTGGTTCACGATCACGTATCTCACGGTCTCGATCACGATCATGTGACACTGATCTCTCACGTCGTGACTGATATGGCCTAAAAATGGGAAAATCATTGGGTAATTCAAATGATTAAATCATTGTCAATGAACTGTTGATATACACCACAAAGTGTGACAACAATTATAGCATTAAACCGTGATAAGTAGTTTTATTAACAAATATATATATTTTTTATATTATATAAAAATCATTTTGAACAGGTGCTATCCACTTTTGTTACAAAATAAATTCTGTGCTGGATGAGGACGTTTGACGTAAATTTACTAATCAAGACAGGCACGCAGGTTGTTGCTAATTCTGCCTGATGAGCATAATACAAGAGCCAGCAAAAACAGGCTGTACCTAGGGTGCAAATATGATAAAACTGTGGTAACCTAATTGTCTACAATACCTTTCAAAGGGATCATATCTTTCGCGGCCTTCACGAATCTCGCGGATATCCCGAACATCGCGACCGTCACGGATCTCACGACCGTCATGACCGTCGCGACTACTGCGGGCATCGCGACTGCTACGTATGTCACGTCCATCACGCCCATCTCGATTCTCACGTCCCCCGCGACGGCTGGGGTACTTGTTTTGTACTTCAGTCTCCTCCTCAGAGCTGCACAACAACGACAAGTTATGTTTGACATATCATAATTTTTCGAAAGATGGAAAATACTCTTCAGTGAATTACATCTACATGAACAATTATTCTTAGAAAAAACTAAACTGATACATTTCCATTTCTTTATTTATTCTAACAAATAAGTATATTAACGTGTGCCTTTCAGTAGCTTAGCTGATTAGACTTTTTAAATATTATAATTTATATAATGAAATTATTTTGTTTATCCACCGTATTTTGCACTGCATGTAACAGCCATGACTGGCTCAAATCCAACTTGTATCTAGAAATCTTGTATCTGCAAAATAAATGTTAAGTATCGAAATATATGAATACATTTTCCTTGGGATATTTCACAAATTCAGTTGCATTGCTATCACCTGAAGGTACCTGGGAGCTGACTGAGATGGCTCAGACATAAGGAGCATGAAGGTGCAAGTATTTACATATAAAGCATAGGGAACAGCTCAGGGAATTATAGGACGCGAGGAAGACCATATTTAAGATTGATAGTGCAAAGATAGGATCTCAGAAGGGCAGGAATGACTAGCCAAAATTGGGATAAAGTAGCAAAAGATCATCATAGCTAGGGAAGTAGCATCAAGTGTGTGCAATGAACTGATTGACAATAAGCAGGACAAACTAAGAATTACATTTTATGGGATTACCTGGTGAAGTCGGAATCTGATCTTGGAGATGTCCGCTGACCCGGGGGGAATTCCCAGCTGCGATTGAAGTTGTCAGGTCTGTGGAGGAACAAGTCTCATTGATATGCACCGTTTCATCGTGCAGGATACTCCTAAATTATCTTTCCTACTTTGAATGTAAATAAAAAGAACTAAGAGTGACAGCATCAGTTTGTAAAGCCCCAAGTTACATTACTCACAACACTGGGATGGGAGGGGGTTGGTCGTCACTGTGTAGAAAGAAAGTTTGAAAGTTGCACCAGCTAAAGAGAAACACATTTACATTAGTGTGAGATGATACTAACAGCAATACCATATTGCTCAGTGCTAAACACAATATATATATTTATATATGGAACTTTGCTACTTCATGACAACACCCATAACATAGCATATTAAACAGTAGTCTTTTTAGGTTCCTTTTTGTCCATGATACTCAGAGTGTACCTCTGGATAACCACATTGCTGGGGTTTCTGTTCTATTAAATTGTTCAGTCGATAACGAAGTAGTAAGATCGATAAATGTCGACCACTCACCTAGAATCCCAGTTAGGTGGCGGTCCAGGGGGGGCTCTAAATGTCGGAGGTGGTCCAAAGTTGTCAAATGAATAAGGTGGCCTGTCACCATAGGGTGGAGGGCCAACTCTGTAAGAAGTAAAATAGGTCAACGTTAGTTCTGAAGTTGACAGTGATTGTCACAATGTATGCCTGTACCCCGATTCAGCAGACAACACTGTTTTGTTCTAATAAACAAAATTGTGTCCTGCTTTAAAAAGGACACTTTCCTTGATGGTAGGACAATAAGATATTATCTTTTCAAGATGTTTTCTTCCAAATTAATTATGTTTACTAACAAAAAATGCCATCTGCAAAATGACTATCTGGTGGATGGCGCTAGACACACTGATGTAGAAGATGGTTTCCCAAATTATTTGTAAAAGATGGTTGCATATTGTAAAGTTGAAATAAATTTGGTAAATGTCCTCACCCGACTGGTGGTTCTGAATAATTGATTTACATCGATCGATTCAGTGAACTGAATGAACTCTAAAACCAACAACCAGGTAACTTTGCCAAAAACATGGTCGCTGTATAATCCAGAGTTTCGCACCGTTGGTATGACTTGTTGTGGATGAAAATCTTAATCTAACTCCACACATTCACCGATTCCATCATAGTTGATTAAAATACGAAATTATGGTTCAACAGCAATTGCTTAGGTTTATATTTGGCACTGGCAAATTTACTGGGATTTCTTAGAAAATACTGAAAATTTCACCAATCTGACTAGCAAAAATACAGCTGGGTGATATAAATCTGACAACACCAAAGTCATCACAGGATATGCTGAAGTGTTACACTTCACCCTGTCTAGTATTTGTGAATATACCTGCTTCTTTGGTTGCTAAAATTCAGCATACATTTTAGTTTTATATGTTTTGTATGAAAATTAATCTATTGAGACGATATAAAAAGTACAAAGCTTCTTACCTGCTCATAGGTGGCGCACCTGGTCCAGGTGGATAAAAGTCTATGAAACATGAGAGAGCATTTTATCTTTCTTTATTTCAACAACATAAAAATACCAAACTTTGTAAATATGACTTAATTACACAGAACTTATGTTGAAAAACGAGTTTTGTAATTTGTTGTGTCAATATTTGCTCAATTACCATAAATACAATGACAAGTAAACGAAATACTGTATGCAATATGCATCATTTCAACATCGCTGTATATTTTTATATGAATGATGAAAAGTTTGTGTTTAGATATAGTCCCTGTAGTCATTTGTATTTTAGAATTATAGCTGACAAAGACATGCATAAAAATGCCAATATTACTTTGTTATCTGTGGATAGTATGAATTGATATTACAGCTTAGCTGAAATGATTTACTACAGAACTAATCAAAACAACCAATGCATTTATGATAATCACATAACTTGAATAAAATGATGTTGTGTGTTGTACAAAATGTTTTTTCTTTAGTTGTATTCTGTTTATTTAACCTGCAACAAAATTGTATTTGAAGTTGAACATTTCTGCCAATAATGCCATGTATATACTACAAGCAATAGCATGCATGTTTTACATGTAATGTTTGCATTTTGTAGAAACTAAGTCATTCGCATCAAGGCTTTTTCACTGATGAAACAAACAAGTTTAAGTAACACTATAAACACTCACTGGGAGGCACTGGAAAGTTTGGTGGTGGCCCTGATAGCCCGGGCGGTGCAATTCCTGAGGTGAAACACAAGTAAAACACATCATGAATACTTATAAAGTATTAACACATCAAAACAATCATTAAATAGATACAATACTGTATTTTGATGACATTTTTGTCCAACTTCTTTTTATACTCCACATAAGAGACAGAAAATTATATACCGTCACATTACAGTCAGCTTAACATAATCTTCCACCTAACAAAATTTAAATAGCTCAGAAGAAATGATTTTGTATTCTTTAAAATGTAAAGTACGTTGTGAATTTGACTGTTACCGGAATGGCCACCAAAATGTAAAGTTGCGTTTTTATATTTTTTTATTTCTGGTTCAAATGATTGACCTAACTTTAAGGTGGTCCACTTCCTAAGAATGAGTTCGTCAATCCATCAAAATTGATGCTGGACATGTACAGCTACCAGTTATTTTATTGTATATTTTGTTGAAAGGTACTAGTTGCAACAAAAACCTGCCAAAGTTGTTTACGTGAGAACTGCATGTAGGAAAGACGAAATAGCAGATATCATTATGCAACAGTAACATAAAGCAGATAGAACACTTATGTAAACAATGTTGCCAATTGTAAGCTGGCATTACTGTGAGTAGTGTTATTTAATAGTTTGACAGTAATAACAAATGGATATTACCGTGTTCATGTATACAATTGTTCATGTTCATGTTTAGCACTTCTTTGATTAATAAATTGCAGGAAACCTGATTTTTTCCTGATATACATATGACACATAAAATACAATACCGAATGCAAGTTCACCGGGGCATTTCTTACAGAGGTCACATGCATAACTTTAATTGTGATGTTGGCAGGTAACACATACATACTCTATTAATTAAACTGTGACAAGCTAGCTGATACTGGCATACACATTATGATGCCAACTTACCTTGTGGTGGGGGCGGCACCATGGGTGGTGGCAGGGGGTTTGGTGGCGGCGGCATGGTACCAGGGGGTGGCACTGCATAATCAGGGGGTGGAAGATGGGTTGGAATAGGCCCGGGCATACCAGGAGGTGGATACTTCTTGCTGGAAACAGACAAGACACACCCCCAGTGAGTGACATGTGACACAGTGACACTCTCCGGGTGAAACGGTGTCCCTGATCAAATATTTCAAATACGTTTCTGCCAGATTCATGTAACTTTGTATATTGTCCTAGTATCAATATATTTAACATATATATCAATTACAGATTCCTGATATGTAAATCACGTGCGTGTAAAGTGCAGTGGTTGAGCAGTAGAATGTCATACTATCTATCAATCAAGAAGATGGTGTTTCTATCCGTTTTCCCCCTTCAAATTCCATGTTTATTAAGGCTTCTTAATTACCATGTTAGGGTTCATACCATACGTCAGAGGGCATTAACCAATTGTTAATAATGTGCACATTTTCAGCAATTATTCTGAGATCGAGAAGACTGTAGATGGTTTATGAAACTTTCGGTAAACAACTTTTGAAATGATTTCCTCCCTAACATCAATTGTGAACAGACCAGGAAATCATTTTCGGCACACATGTGTACATGGTAGATGGGCATAATTTATTGTTATCATAGGAATGATCTCGTCTTACTAGTCTTGTGCTTCTGATGAGGTCAAATGGTCGCGGAAGTCTTGTTGCGGTCGCCGTGAGTCCGCTGTGGACCCTCCAATCACGTCTATTGTGCCCGCCATCTTGCGTCCAGGCGGAGGGCCGGCCCTTCTACCTGCTGCACCGCCCCCTGGTGACGGAATTGTTGAATCTGCGAACATAAGATAAGTCATCCTGATTGGCTCCATAAGACCATACACATGGCTGCACTGATATTCTGTCAAAGTGGATCCTTCCTTTGCGATTCCAACAGTAGTCTTCATTAATGATATCATATGTACTAAAGACACAGCTCATAATATGCTAAAATGATCACATATAATAATGTTTTTCCTGAAAAATAAAGGGTAAGTAACACAAATCAGGCATTAGCCAGAGACTAATCTACCAATCTTGAAGACAGGCAGATAACTGATCCAGACTGGTAATTAGAACCGATAAGACTGGTGGAACTTAGAGGGGTGATCTATTCCTTAGAGTAACTAATGATTATAAGTCTAAGTGCCCACATTAATGGCTAGCAGTGACACAGCTTGTAGTGAGTAGTGACACAAATACAATGGATCAGTACAGGGGTGTATTAATTAAATAAACAACTCAAACGGCACAAGTTTGTCATTGAAAAACACAGCCAATAATGATTAACATGAATGGCTAGTCATTCTCATGCTAAAAGCACACATTTGAGTAATTCAAGTCTGACAAAATATTTCTGGCTAAGGGCTTAATACAAATCTATAGGTTGCATAAACTTTTATGGTTTCTTTACATATAATAAATAAATGTTGAAATAATTTGAATCATTTGGAATGCAAGCTATATGTATTTTTGTGATATTTTTAATTTATAAATCAACACCATTAAAACATACACACAAAACTAAGAACAACAACCAATTAAACCATTATAGCAATAGTCGAAATATACTAACAAAACATTACAATACATGTCCCTTTACAAATGCTAGTTCAACATATCCCAGGAGTGGAAACAATACTTTTTTGTTTACTAATACCACGATATTCTTATCTATAGGGGTGGAACTTCCTGAGAAACTTGTCTAGTCAGGTGCATTGTTTGCTGATGCCGTTAGTTACCTGTTGTCTCTGTTGTGTTCTCCGATCTCGGTTGTGATGACTTTGACGGCCCTGTCTGGGAACAGAAACGAGAATCGATGACAGAATGACAGTACCGTGACAACATGAATGACAGAACGATACAACATAAAATACTTCAACAGTGCTTTAACATCCTCAGAATCACGAGGTCAGTGACAAATTAAAATCAAGGTTTATATGATTTGAAGATTAGTGTACGCATACAGTCATAATTGTCACGAGATGGACAGAAGTATTAGACCTTAGAGGTTAAAATGTCTCAGGATTAGACTCATTAAAGAGTCTTCAGTTGACGACATCTTATATTTCATAGAGTTGACATGGCGACAATAGATGTTTGCAATCTGAGATTTGTCTTTCTTCTGCGAATAGAAACTACATTAAAATTAGATTACTGAAGCTGTGCTCTACTGAGCAGTAAACATAAACAAAAGAGAACATACATATGGTTTGTTGCAGTTCTCCATGCGTAAGCGCCTCTGTTTCTCGCCATATTTGGCCCATGTTTCTTCATTGAATCCATAGTTGAAGTAAGTCAGTGATGTCAGCACCTGCAACCAAACATCGACACGGTGGTTGTCTATTCGCTTTTTATTTGTAAAACAAAGTGATGCAACATAAACTATATCAAAACAAACAGCTTGTTTACATGGAAGCATTCCATTTTAATATATACGTAGCCACAGGAGCAATTAATAATGAGATGGATGTGTCGATCGTGCAGTACGTCATCACGCTGCTGATATTACCAGAGTTTGCTAGTCGCGGAGTTCAATGGTGGAAGGATGATTTCTTTGAAGATAGAACTGTTGAATCAAACTGTCTCTTGGCTCTTTGTGTAAAGGGAGTGCAAGTATGGAATTCTCTGTGATGATTTAAAAATGGTTGATACTCTTGCTGCATTTAGACGTAAGTGCAAGAATCTTTTATTTAAGAAATATCTGGTTGTGGACCATCTCTTAACTATATTATGTGCAAAGATGTTTAACTACATTATACTTTGAATATGAATTTATAATCATTATTTAAATATGTGTCAGGGGTAAATTGACACAAGTCATTGCCTTCAAATTTACCCCTTTCAAACATTGTAGATCGTAGTATTGTAGTGAAATGTTATGTGTATTGTTTTATTGTTGTTAACAATGTTGTGAGTACAATGTTCTGAATAAACTTTCATGTCATATCAACAAACAAAGCCACAGTCACTACAAGGCACGTGCCAGTTATTACCCACCTGGTTTTCGCCACGGTCTCTCATCGTCTTTCAGACTGCTTATGTCAAACTCATAGACGGACACACCGTTGATGTTGCCTGGAGGCATCCAAGTCTATACCCTTCGTTTGTGGCTTTGGTGCCGCCGATCCTGCAGACATCACGTTTGAAATCAGAAAGGAACAAATCTTTATTTGATCTGTCAAACAATTTAAATGATACACACAATATATCCATTGTTAATTATATGTTTTTAATCGTACAAATGTATAATTTGCAATAACAGGGTAAATCATACTTCTAAGACTTCGCCAGCATCATGAAACAACTTACAACAATTAAATAATATACAAGTGATTAAATACTGTAAGTGAATAAAGAACATCTTGGGTACTTGTGACTACACATAATTTTTAATAAATTAGTAATTTTTGTTAGAATAAATAAAAAATGGATACATATTAATTAAAATATCATATGGAACATACCATAAAATTACTGTAAGAATCTCACAACAATATCTGGATAATATTGCACAAAGTAATTATTTACTAATTTATTCTACACATAACACCTTGAAAATATAGTCAAGAGAGGATAACTATTTGTTAAGGAAATAGGTGTTAATTAAACACTGATTTAACCTCCTTTAAGCCTAAAATAAACATTAGCTTACCTGCTCCAGCCCTTCCATAACCACTTTTAAACATTGGCGTACTGCAAGAAAAAAAAAAAGTGATAATTTCAGTCTACGTGAAAAATATCTCAACAATTTAGTCACTGTGAAGTAAATATAATTATCTATAAATATTTTTGTCCCATGGATGGACTGCAGTCAGTCACTAGACAGAAATGAACATAAAAAACGTGCTTCTTATCAACAGCAAATTCTTCAAGACATTACTTAATTAAGTGATCATTGTTCAGTTATCTATCAAAACAATATAATTATAAATGTATGTTAATTTAAGTTAACTAATATTCTTTTCTTGTAATAAAAACTTGACGATTGATTTTTAGTATGCAAGAACATGAGTGATTTGAAGCTAGACACTAGTAAAGAATTTACAATTTTTTTTTATTAAGCTACTTGGGATAACAATTTTTTTCTAAAAGTAAACAAAGAGACTAAATTTGTTAGTGTCTCCTTAACCTTTTTACATTTTTGTACTTACTCATATGCTGTCTGTGTCTTTATATCACCGATTGTCACTTGCACATCATCATCAGAATCATCATCGTCTTCATCATCATCTTCTTCTTCATTGGCATTTTCAGTTTTGCTTTCTGCTTCCTCTCCACTCTGCAAATCATAAGAAAACATGTACACATTTAACTACACAATAACATCTCTGCTGTGTCAGCTCAGCAGGACCCGTCTCTGGTGTTTCCGTTGGGCAATTTTTTTTAGCAATTTTAATTTTAACTAATGGTACCATAAATCCTGTATTACTAGTTGTGGCTTTAAGCGCAGCTTAATTAGTGATGATGATAGCAAAGTTACATTGCAGCTTTAAATACAGTATTATGCCGAAACAAATTGACATTTGGCTCACTGAATTGTCAGTATAAATGTGAAAAACTAACCTAAGCACGAAGCCAGTAGACGAAGACAAACTATTATAACACAATTAATAAAAACCCTTGTCCACAACACTCAGAATATGAAAACGTGTCACAGTTAAAATTTCATCGCCTTCATTGAAGAATGCTTTGGCTCAGCGTCAGGGAATGGTGACGCCATTTCCTGTGTCCATTTCGATGTTGGCAACATCACTGTCTATTGCAGTGGGTCTGCCAGACAACCATCATCGAATGTGATAAAATCATCCTTTTCACAGTTAATAAAACCCTGTCATCACCATTGCAGGTGTCGTTCAGTCTATCCATGTCTGAGTCGTCAAATAAATATGTCATTGTCCTTTGTTGGCATCAATCCTATGCCATGGCCATATAGCAACTGTAACAGCTGTCTGATTTCAGGTGTCTTTATATATAACTATAAGTTTTGACAGGTTTACTCGTGGTGGGTCCTGTGATCTACTCACCAGCTCTCCGGCTTCCTTGTCCTCCATTTTCTTCTCCCCTGGCTCGAAGGGAGTGGCGGCCGCCGAGAGGGTGCTTACAGCAGCCGCTTCCCTGAAACATAATGTCAACATCAACACATCAACACTAACATTATACAATGAAACTGGTCCCCAGCAGTGTCCCTGTGTAGCAGGGGTCGAAGGTCAAGTAGTTTTATTTGAATTTAAGTACTTATTCTTGTGAGCTGATTTGTAGTTATTGTTTTTTCATATGACAACTACCTGTGCATTTCAAGTACGAAACTACTGAGAAGGCAAAATAAATGTTCTCTTTGTTTTACATGTGTGATTAACAACACTTGAAAGTTTATGGCACCAGATTAATTGTATTATTGTTCATCATTATAACTACAATGTATTTGCTCTTGTGTTTGTCATAATATATCTGCCTTTGAAAGTGGAAATATACTTGACCCGAATATATATATATATATATATATATATATTAGGAAATGTGTAATATTCTGTAATCCCTTGGCCAGGACAAGATGTGTATGTTCGTGTCTTCTGTGTGATGTGTGAGATGTTATTTACCCTGGCACAGGAGGCTCCTCACTTGTCTCGCCGCCTTCTTTCTTTTCTGGAGTTTCTACAAAAGTCCATTGATTATCATCATACATAAGGCTCAGGGCAATGATATAAAAAACATGTATGTTAAGGATTATTTTCAGCTACTAAGCAGCTGCCAATGTTCTGGTGATCAATTTAATTCTTTTTGCAATATGCTAATCTGGATGAGTCTTACTTTTAGCAGAGTGCTTGTGATCTGTAAACATGATTCTTGTATATTCTTGAAATCAATAACATGTCTTAGAATAAGGGCACACCTTGATTTCATGGTTGAAAGTACATCTGATTGAATTTGAAAACTCAATGAGTTAAGTTAGTGGCATCTTTCATGCATAGTATCATTATTATCAGTTATAAAATATTTTCATAACAAAGGTATTTTTATGCTCAAATTGACAAATAACACCACTGCAGCTATGCATTACTGTCTCATGTGTTTATACTGATTGTGGCACAGCAATATGTGGGCTAAAAATGTGTTATAATACAGTATCTCATAACATATAAGTCCTATGATGCGGGCGGTTATCTTTGTAATTATTAAAATTATCAACATTCTGCTCCTGGATATTGAATGGAAGAAGAAAACTTGGTCATTTGATGAGAGTGAGATGCAAATTATTTTGTAGCCTGTAATAGCATTTTGAGAAAAATGATGACACAATCGATGTGGGCTGTAATTTAACACACATGCAACATGACAAAACCGGGCACAAAATTCGGACCCACCTCAATTTTAACATTATTCTTACAGGTTCTTACATGTCCTTTTCTGGCTTGTATTAGGCATTCCTGCCTCTTGTGCCAGCTCTGATTTGAGCATTATTTTGAGACTACATGCGTCTAAAGGTGACAGTCCATAGTAGAGGATGATTTTTCCATAGTTTATCAATTTTTACTTCAAATGATTGGACTGATGGAGCATCTACCACAAACTGTGGCAGACTATTCCATACATCAGTAGATCGGTATATAAATGATTTTTTTCGGATGTTTAATTGGCATCTTTCTTTAAATATGTTTAGGTTGTGCCTTCTCGTTTTTGAATCATTATCACTTAATGTAAAAAAATTTGATGTAACAGTAGAATCATATTTCCCAGTTAATATTTTGTAAATTTCTATCATGTCTCCCCTAAGATGACGGTATGAAAGAGTTGGTAGGTTTAATCTTTTTAGGCGTATAATCAAGTTCTTTATATCAAGGAATTAATTTAGTTGCTCAAAGCTAAACATTTTCAAGTGCTGTTATGTGTTTCATTAAATATGGACTCCATACCTGGTTAAGCTGGTTTGCATACTCGACATGTGGTCGGACAACAGACTTAAAAAACATAGAAAAACACTGTCATTTAGATATTCAAAAGTGCGTCAAATTATCCCCATCATAGAATTGGCTTTATAAATTTTTTCTGACATATGTGCCTCAAAGTTAAGTGATTATAACTGCATCTTTGCCAACATTTGATACTTGATTTTGTTAATTCAATCATTTGACATCATCTTGCGCATATTTATGTTTTATAAACAGCGCGTCTTAGTAGACTTTTGAAGTCGAAAAGACAGCGCGGTCGGCATAAACAAACTGTTTATCGCTCATTCCACGTGCACGGCGCAGTGACACATGCACCGCTGCGCTTGCGACTGGCACAAATCGGAGCGCAATTTGTGTCTCAAAATTTGTGAAACCTAAATAGGTAGGCATAAATATGCCTGGGAATGCTGATTGATCATGTTTAGGATTAGAGTCTCAGTTTGTGTGAGGTATCCAATATAGGCAAATATGCAGTTATAGTGGCAAAATTGAGGTAGGTCCGAATTATGCATAAGTGCCCAAAACCGGTATATAATTCTGGAGTGTCATGCTGGTACATTAATCATTTGATAGACGTCCAATGCGTGTTAGTGATGAAGGAATCACGGGAATGACAGCCCCCATCCAATCGGACGATATAACGGGATTTGGGGACGCTTGCAAACAGCGGTTCTCTACCCTGTCTCCATGTTCGACGATATGCACATACAAATTTTGTGGCAGAACCACGAATAGCATAACCGATATGTTTACTATTTAGTGGCCATAAATTATAACGATAATTTACCGCCATAAAGCCACGCTTCATCGTCTTGAACATCTGCAGCAACGGCGGTGGACGCCATTTTGCTATGAGAATGCCGGGTTCTTTAAAACGAACAATTTGCCAAATTATCAAATGGTAATTAAAAATACGTCAGTTACATATTTCCACACTGACCGTACATATTTAGACAATTTTATTTAATTCTGTTATTTCAAAGACCGCTATCATTTCGTAGCCTCGGTTACCCTTACTGCAGTGGACTTGGGACTGAGTTATGAAATGTTGGTTGTTTTGAAGCCAACAAAATAAACTATACATACGCATTGGTATGATATGCTTACCATCATCTTATAGTCTGTCCTATACATTGTGTAAATAATAAACTGTCTTGCCTGTCGTTTGGTCTAAATCCCGGTCTAGGTAATGTATGCATTGAATACTTCGTTTATCGCCCATGACATTTAACGTAGGCTATGTTATGGTAAAGGTTTGATGCGTCATACACAACATGTAATGTCTACTAATGATCATTGTTCAGCTGTAACACGTGGTACTAGATAATATTTTCACATAAGCAAATTATTTTTTATAAGGTAGACTAAAATCATAAGTAACGGGTTTTGACTGCTAGACTGAAAGTGTGGGGGGGGTTAGTACTTATAGAAGGATATTGTTGTTATGCTGATTCTGTTGTTACATATATAAGCATTGGAACCATGCCACATTTGTGTCAGTACTAAAGGTCGGAGCACTGAGCACGCATGTGCAAATTGTAGCTTCTTTCCGGTGGTCGGACGTGAAGTAGCATCAGAACTGTGTGTCAGTGATAAACATCCAGATACTCAATGATATGCCTGCTTATAGTGCTTCGATAAGAAGTATCAGAATTGTATTTAGTGATCATTTTAATGCAAAGAAATTGCCATTGACTAGAATTTTATATGTACATATATATATATATATATATATATATATATATATATATATATATTGTTGAACAAACATTGCTGAACGAACTATATAAAAGGACCGCAATAATAACATGTCAAATGACCGTCTGTGTCAATAAAGGCATTGTGGCCATAGGTGTAGGCCTTAACCTTGCCTGTGTAGCCAATGTTTTGCAATCATCAGTTACACCATTGTCGAACCTGTTACTTAGTTAATTTTACTTTGAACATCATTAAAATTACTGAATGTGTCACCGTGCACCATTAATATGAAATGAAACATGCAAATAAGCCTATCCACTTGTCTTTGAAAGTCGAAAAGAGTCAGTTGCCAGCAGAAACGAGAGCAAAAACATGTTAACTGGCATGTGCATGTTTACTGCTCTGATCTTTAACGCTGAAGCACATGGATCCGATGCTAAGCTACATAACCACTTCATAAAATTTAGTGTTTATTTTATAATTATATTATTTATAATTGGGCCACTTGTTGCACTTTTCAACAATTTGACAGCCAGCTGATGCTATAGAATAATATTATTGCAGTGAACATAAAGTTGGGAGATGTTTTTTTCTAAATGAATGTGAAACAAAACAAATTATTGCTAGCCGTGGAGTAGAAATTTAAGAGTTAATCTGTATCCCAATTAGTCCGCTCTTAGATTTATTAACATTTGTTCATGAAACACTACAATGTGAAGGTATATTGCCTGTCCACACTTGTTTTTTCTTGATAAATATAAAACACATAGTAAGGAATTTTGATTATGCTGCATGGAGGCAGAGCAGCAGATGATGTACAGTTGTACACACTAACAATATCTAAACCAAAGTTGATTCAAGAAACTGCGAGGAACAGAATATTCATGAAAATTTGTGGTGAAGGAGCTGATAAGTTTAATGATAGTAAACATGTTGTTTACATATAACAGATATAATGCATAGCTTTAATGTGGAAGTATATAATGCAACCAGGGCATGTCATTGAACATTGCACCAGTAGGTAAAAATACACTTCAAATAATTACCTTAATGAGTCACCAGATATAGTATAATGTAGGTATACAATTTATACTATAACCACTAAGCCACAGCATGATTGTCACACTGGATTAGTATTACACCATGAATTGTTTGAATGGAGGTCACTGTATTTTAGCAAAACTCAACCATTTACGTGAAAATATATACAAACAGTAGTTTCAGCTGGATTGAGGAGCCCTACTGTGTGAACAGGTTGTGTTTGTTTGCAGGACAATAAAGAACATCGTTGACGATGGCTCAATTGCCTCTGAGGTGTGTCTACTGTCTCGGGCGGATACTTCGCTGTGACATGCAGCATCGACTGCTCCCTCGGACCTGTCTCGCGCTGCTCCCTCACAAGCTTTACTCTCCGCAACTCAACCCTTCTCCCAGTGTTGCTCCCCTAATTGCCCCACTCCGTGGTTTCCACTTGACGATCACAGACAGCTCAGAGAATAAGGGAAGACAGGCGGGTGGGAAGATTAATTTATTCGGACAACATGACGAAGACCTCGGAATTATGAGAAAAGCAGATGCAGAGAAACTTGCGGATGAGAAACACCTGAAGTTAGTTGCGATCGATGACACCAAGGGGCAGCACCAGGTGTTTCGCATGATGACGGGCCGGCAGCTAATGGCTGAACAGAAGGCACTGCGGTTGCTGAAGAAAGCGCTGAAACCTAAAGAACTGAAAACATTACGTGTATCGAGCAGTATCAGTGAACACGACCTCACAATTAAAAAGCGCCACCTGGTGGAATGGCTGGAGAAGAGTCACGAGGTGAAGGTCATCATAAAGAAGTCACGACATGAAGGTGATCAGGTATGTTAATGGCTGTAATCGGCGTTGTATCGCTACACATACTGTGGGTTTTGACTTTTGAATGGGAAACCTTAGTTCAGAAGAAGAATATTATATTAGACTTAACAATTTGGTAAACACATTCACATTACTGTCATTCCAAGTTCCAACTCAGAATAGAGCACTATCCATTTTAAATTGAAATTTCTATTGTGTAATTTTCCAGATAACATAAGACATTGTCTGTAAAAACATACTTAATTTCATTACATTGCTAAGTACTACAAGATTTTGTTATGCACACACACAATGGTATTGATTTTTGAACTCTGAAATGTGATCGTTATATCATTAATGCTTCCATGAGAAGTCAGGGTGGTCTTTGAGAAAACAAGTTTGCCAAGTTTCTTGAGTAATCTTTCAGAATGGATACCATGCAACATAAGAACGTAATTGTTTCTTTTCTTAATTAAGTGGATACACAAATAGTAAAATAAGGGTATGTTCTTATAGCACATTATCTAGTTCTTAGGCTGCCTGGAGTGCTTCTTTGTAAAGTGTTCAGCCATTCTGCATTTAATGAGAGAATACTATTTGTATACAATATCCACCATTGTCTATAGCCAGGCACTCATTCATATAGCTGAGTGAACTGGAGCAACGTAAAGTGAACAGACTTATCTAAAGTTTAACATGTCAGGATAGTATTTGAATCTATGTTCTCAAGAATGGTAACAACATACAAGAGGAATGTATTTTGGGTGCTAGATATGAGCTTGTAATGACTATGTTGCAGGCGGGCGTGGCCATCTTTCAGAACCTCACCGATAGCATTAAGGGTCTTGCTACCACCAAGCAGTCAAAATCGACCAAGGAGGAACTTGTCTTGCAACTGAAGCCAGTGTCTAAGCTGGATCCAGGGGAGAAACAGGAACCAATGAAGATGGACCAGCTAAGGAAGTCCGTTGAGAACTGAACATCATGCTCATATCACGTTGTTTCTGGTGCTTGTGTTTGCTATAAAGATTTGTTCTGCTGTCTGTTCACATGACAGACAAGGAGTACTGCTTCCTAGCTTACGGTCAATTGCAAAATACCATTTTCTCCTCAAGAATACCAATATCAATTACCCATTCCACAGAAAAACCCAGTGCTAAAAATAACACTTAAGTTTAGACTAAAGTAGTATGTACTATCAAACATGTATGATCATGGATTAAAAATTTGACGACATTTGAAATACCCTGGGGTAATTATAACATTGCCTTTTTCACGTGAATCCTTTGAAATTAAGCTATCCATTAAGCTTGGATGTACATCAGGTCAAATGGTTGTTCAGTCTGAAAATAGATGACGGTATTACAAATATGTGGATATACTGTGTATATGAGCTAAAATAAGTGTCTATGCAAAATTATGAATGTCAGTTTGAAAATGATTGTGGAATTGTATAATTATTATTGTGAAGGATACCTAACTTAAATACAGAATTTGAAGTCTTTTTAAACCAGAAAGATGATTGTGTTATTGAAAACAGCAATTCCAGTTACTTGTAAACACTTAGCACCAAGTAGAATTGTGCAATGGTATAACTGACCCTTAGTGTGATGACTCCGAATACAGCACCTAATTCATCATTGTGATATTGTGATAGAAGTTGTGTTTTATGGTTGAGAGCTTACTATTAACAAACGTAGAATAGATGTGATGTTTTTTAGGTGCTTTCTATGTGTACTGAAATGACTACTAATAAATGTTGATATTATTTCCTAAATGTTAAAAAATTCATAGGTGTCATCAGTTGAAAGAAATATCTAGCACTATTGAATAATGTTGCAATTTAAGTCAAACACGAGAAATAATTGTTGACGTTTTGTTGAATGTTGAAAAAAACCATTGTAAATTTGCAGATGTATTGGTTGAAAATTGACGAAACAAGTCAGTGTTACCATCAAAAATATAGCGTTTGTAGGCACTTCTGTCTGTAATGTGTGAAAGAATGTCATTTGTACAATGGATTTTACATTCTGCTTGTACATTATTTAGGGAAAATAAACAATTATTAATAATGATAGCTGTAAGGTTGTTCTTGTATGAAGGCTGCAGTTTGTTAAGTCATTGAGACCATCCTGTGAACATCAGGTCAGATTACAGAAGATATGAACACAACTTCAAAATGATTAAGTCAAGAACTGCTTGGTTCCACTTCCACATCACACAAAACAATCAATGACGACAGATTATTGGCATTGTTTCACAAAATTAATAATTGGCTCGTATGAAAATGCTTCATTAAAGAAAAAAAAATGTTTTTAAAAGTAAAAAGCTGGCGACAAGAAAGTGGCAATTCCTGGTTTTGAAACTTAGATCTACATCACAGTTGATAAACAAAATATTTTAAGGAGCAATTTTGGGCATATGGGTGCATAAGAATGTTGGTAATATGGTCCTGGGTAGAGTGAAAGGTCAGTAACTTTTGGAAGATGTGGACGACAATTTTTTTATTTGACCCTTACTTGATAAATACGTCCATGTCAAAAAAATACTACAAATGCATAAACTTAAATGCATGACGATGGGATTAAACAAATGGTCAGGAGACTCCTCTAAGACAATACATGGGAAGATAGAAGTTGGCCATAAGTGGGTGGGATATGACTACATGTAATGACCCCCATTCAGGTGGGTGTTCAAATCCCTGTACCAAACTGATCACTATAGTGAGCAGAAATTAAAAAATTTAACCCACTTATTAGTAGTACATGCTTTGTCATGAAATTCCATTTATTTATAAATTAAAAAAATAAAACGTGGGTTCAGGTTGATGGGTGAAGAATGTTTGTACTGCAAGTGACGTCTACAGGCTCACAGTGACAGTAGGAATACTTGTGTTGGTTGTATACCCCTTGATCTCTCATCTTATCACGACCTCAAGAATATTTGGCACTCTGCCATGCCGGATGACCTCAAAAGAGCAATCTTCATGGCCTCGGTGGAATCCATCCTGCTATATGGTTCAGAGGCATGGACGCTTACTGCAGTGCAAGAAGCTCGGCTCGATGGCTGCTACACAAGTATGCTCAGGATGGTGTTCAACGTTACGTGGAGGGATAGGGTCAGGAATGAGGTCCTCTGTGGAGATCTCCCTCGAATCACTACAAAAATCAGGAAGACTTCGAATAGCAGGACACTGTGTCCGACACCCTGAACTGGCTGCAAGCAACCTCGTTCTATGGGAACCGACACAGGGATGAGCTTCACGAGGCGGCCAGTCTTTGACTTTTATCGACCAGCTCCTGCGAGATACTAGTCTCAAAACAGCAGCAGATATCAGAACATGTATGGAGGACCGTGATGTTTGGCGTGTCATCGTTGCCCGAAGAGACTCGACCTGATGATGATATTTCAGTTCAATATTAGGATACCATTGTTTGGTTAATGTGCAGGGCCTGTACTGTTTTTAGTGGAAACAAACTCGCGTCAGAAGGTCAGGGAAGACCTGGCAGGATTGATGTCTGTCACTTAAGTCTGATGGGTCTCGACCCATGGGATGCTCAGGACTGGGTCTGTTGGAGAAAGGCAATTGTGAGAGAAGCGAACCCAGCGTAGCCTGGAAACAGTGCTGTGAAATTATGATGATGGCCTGGAGGAAAAGTAACCTTAGTGTAATATGGAGTCAGACCACATTTGCATTTTCCATTGGCGACCATTATAACGTTTCCTTCATTTCCTACTAATCTTGATGAGATATGTTATTGACAATTTCACAGCATATTTACCCTCCATAGACAGAAGTTCTGTGAAAAATTTGTGAACTTTTAATACCTCAGGCTCCCACAAATTTCTTTCAAACCTTACACCCCTCCATTTCTGCTTGAACCACCCACGGATTGCCCCTGATTACATCACCAAGCAAAATGACAACTGTATTAATACATGTACGCAGAAATGCGCCAACTGACAGCTGTTGTAATTTGACAGCTCTGATGCCACGCTGCACGAAAACATCATTTCTAATCACTCCACACTACATATGTGCTCACCGAAATTCAGACAACCTGCATAATGCTGCTTTTAAAAGTTACTCTTTGGTCGGGGAATGGCGGATGAGCACCTTATTGTGGTCTTACATCATATTTATGGTGATCGTTACCGAAATGCAAATTTAAATACTCATGCAAATTCGTCTGTAGAGCTCATTGAAAAAAATATGACATTTCATATCTGATGACAAGCATAATTAGTTTAATCAATCAAGTGGGAAATGTCTACTCACACAGGAGTCTAATATTAGCCAAAAGGTTACTCATCCAACATACTCGCCTTGCGTAAGGGGATAAGCGTTAAGTTTGAACTCTGATTACAATACGTTATTTCAGTTATTTCATTCAGAGCTGCATCTATTTTGATCAGAGGCCCACATAAACCACATCGTAACATTTTCCTTGTTCGACTCAATGACCTCTTTTCAGCGCATAAAAATGTATAGTATACGAAATCGGATAATTATATTTTTAAATGTTACATTAACAAGTAGACAACCAAGCTTTGTGTAATTATCAACAAACTTGAAGGTGCTGTTGACTACCCACTTTTCAGTTCACCTAACTGCAACCAAGCTTGCATATGTGGAAGGTGTGTTAGTATATGCTCATAGCGAATGTGCTGGGTGCCAAATATTCAGGCATAGATGTCTCTGGAAGAAATGTAGCATGTATATTTTGTCAAAATATGCTGTTAATTATGGGTTCTTTATCAGTTTTAGGGTCCATGTGACTGATCTGAGGACCAGTTGGGGACATTTGGTTTAAATAATGGAAAAAATTCAATTGTCATAAAACATGTCATTTATGAATACTCATGTAAACAATTTTTCTGCATATTTGTACTTAGCATAATCTGGAGGATAAGCATTTCCAATAGCAAACAGAAACCACAATTGACCACAGACTCACAGTAGCAAATTACTGTGTACAATTTTATTTCTTAACTTAAGAACGGCACAAACTCGTGGCTGAATGCAAGTTAACTGGCGTGATAATGGGTGGTACCATTTCATTAAAAAAGTATCACAAATAAAATAGCGGTGAGCATGCTCTTTCACAACCTCAGACATCCTTAACAAATTAAGAATATGAAACAGGATTATCAGTCAATATATACAGCTAACCAAACTTGGACCACCAAGTGATCACATTTTAATAGTCTTATTTCATAGACAGGACAGTTGCTAATTCATACAACTCGCATAGTCATATGGCCATTGTGTTGAGCATTTCTGATGAATGAAGGTTTATTATCTAAGTCACTAATTTCTTTGCCATTTTCTCTGTATTGGATCTGGCTAAATTTGTTACGGGTGGCCCAAAATTCCAGTCAAGGTGTTGTGGTTTGGTCTTTGGCAAGCAATGCATGTAGGTTTATTATTAGTTCAGTGGCGCAACCTAGTGTGTCAAGTACGATCCAAAATTGCAATCGTAGCACAAGTTTGCTTTAATATAATTATTATATTATTAAACATATTATGCTTGAGGCTATTAAATTATAGTTGCAAGTAATTATTACGTCATAAAACTTCTTATCCAAAAGGAATATATCATGGGCCCGATTTCAATGAAATAAACAATGGAATGCCTAAGACTTCCATGTAACGCGTCACATGATAGGTAGAGTTCAACTGTGCATGACTCTAGTAGTGTTACGTCTTGCATCAGGTTCCTATGTTGCATGTCTGGCTAGGGTTGCTGACCGTCCAAGGCCAGACCTGCCGGGAATGTGGGCTTGACCACTGCCCAAATCAGAGTCCCGTGAGTGTTCACTGACCGACACGTCTCCACTTGACGCGTCAGAGTCAACATTCCTGAACTGACCCAATAGAGATGAGTAACGAGTTGGAGGCGACATCAACAACGTGGCATTATCGACACCACCTGCCGCGCCCGGTGACAATGACAATCTCTGTAGACACGCATGCAGCGCTGTCGCACGCCCAACACCAACGCCATGTCTAGGGGGCGATGTTACGTTTCTTGGGCTTACTCCTTTAGGGGTCTTCACAGGGGATCGGGGCATGCAACGTTTTGGTCTCACTGTCGTGTCGACGACGCGTGGATGATCAGAAACGTGTTGGTTAACTGCGCACTGTTCTGATGACACACTGCTACGAATCATGTTGTGTGACGGAATCGTGTTGAATTCATCGTTGTCGTCGGAACTGCCCGTGGAGTAACTGCTGTCTCCCCCACGTCGGCGTGTCTTCCTAGCATTGATTGGGATTGGGTCTGGCTCGCTGGTGCGTAACATGCTCATCTCATGGCCTCCTGCTACAAACACCAACTTGTCCATCGGCTCCGCTTGAGGTGGTAGGACATTTGTGTCTGACGTCGGTAACAAACTGTTGCCAGCAGAAATGTTCTCCTTGGTGACTTGACTGTCATGTGCTGAGGCTGGCATGACACAGTGAGAGGCGTGAACCTGCACTGGTCGATTAATTACAGCATCAGTCACTGAAGGGCTTGTTTGATTTACGCCATCGAGAAGATTCCGTTCTTCTAGGGTGTCGGACGTATCAGTCGACACTGCTTTTTCTTGGGTCACAGTTGTATTGTCAACACTGGCGTCATCATGGTGACGTGTTGTTGCATACCCACGTCGACGGTGTTCTGCATAAGAAATATCACTTTACGTAAGAAGTGCACCACCATTATTTATTATTTAAGTATTAAGTAATACTTGTTACAATTTGCAAATGGCACACCATTTGTATAACTTAAATAAAAGAGAAAACAGTGCTGTAACATACTAAAGTTTCTGTTGTTCCGTGCTTCAATGTCGATTCTTGCCTGTCCGCTAGTGATTTTACGTTTTGTGCCCTCAATTTCTCGAGGATATTGGCATTATAGAAGTGTTACTATTATTACTATTAAAATACTTATCAATCAAACCAACCTGAATTGTTAATAGTAATAGGTTAAAAGTAATGACCCCACAACAGGAATTAAATATAACTATTTAACTAAGTTCCCATAAAACAGTACTCATGAAATACGGATTTAGTGCATTTCGCCATATCATACCGGGCTGGTGCTTGGGGAGTTCCTCTGTCTGCAGGACGGTGGCGTCACTGTCACATTGTGGGCAAGCGATTTGCTGAGACAAGGCTCTACAACGCATTGCCTCTGACTCGAGACGTCCAAACTCCTCCGGTATCAGATGTGAGTGTGTACTGTCACACTGCAGCAACGGAACATACGGAAGTAGAAGTTATTTCAGGATATCGACTATTTATAAAATTTAACAACTGTTGTATCTTAAAATCTACCTTCTATGATGACCCCAGATACATGACTTTCTGGGGCCATATGTTTCGCTTATGTCATTAACAGCTGCATTTATTGTGATCAAGAAGGCACTACCATCAAATATTAATACATTGTAAAAAAAATTGTTCAATCCACATTACCTCCATCTTTTCACCAGTTAACAAAACACAAGGCGCTCATTATATCATCGCAAAAAGTTATTATTTGGAGATGTGTAGCTGGTATAAAATTCACCTTTACTGATCGAACACATGCAAAACTATTGGGATACGACAAAAACATTTTGTTCAAAGAAATTTCATTTGAGCTGTCCTATCTACCCCTAATAAACTTGGTGGGGGGGGGATGAGATTGGTTTGGATTGTGAACACATGAGACCAGTCCTCACCTCGCTAAATTGCTGTTTCGTTGCATCTCTGATGACACTGAGGTAGACGTCAACGCCATCGACAAAGCGCGACAGCATCCGCTCCAGTAGAGCAATCCTGAGCTCAAGAAGGAACGCGACATTCTTGACTGCAGCGTCCAGAATGACATCTGCCGCTGGACGTAGCATCCACATCGACTGGTCCTCCTGGTCAGAACATTGCACAGAGAAAGTCAAAGGTCATATCATTAACAAAGATAACACAGTGGAAGCACGAGGTACATAAAAAGGGTATAGATAAAAAAATAGAAAAACTCCTTCAATAATTTGCAATCACACACAATACAACAAAAACCTCACCATAGATTGGGTGCGAGTGAAAATAGTACACAAGGAATCCAACTAAAAAAATTGCGATCTCATTAAGAGGACCTATCGACAGTCGCGCCTCGCTATAACGCGGTAGTTGGGGTCCACGAAATGGAACCGCATTATAAACGCGGCGCGTTATACATTATATTCCGCCAGGGCACCAACATCCCCCAAAACTGCAACCGAAGCCAATGTGCTGGTTGGAATTGGCCATGTTTTAAACAAATACTTAAGAAATCACCACACAAACCAAGCGCTAGTTACACAATAGATCGGTTTGAAAAATTATCAGTTTGGTGCCACAAAGCCAACGGCAGATGGCAGAGCAGAAGCCAGGGGCACAACAAACAACGAACTCAGCAATGCAGTGTACTTCTGTGTTAAATTTCTTAATATCATGAAATTGTTTCTAGATACCTGTACAAGACAAACATGAGGACTTCATAAAAATAAGTGAGTTAATTACAGCGTTATTGTTAGCTGTAGTGCCAATTTCCCCCTGGCGGCAGAAATTCAGGGTCCACGACTGGCCGCGTTATATCCAATTTGCGATATATCGAGGTGCGACTGTATTGAGATTTGAGAATCAACTTGCTTTGGTTTGAAGCAGCAGCAAAGGATTTGTATTTGAGGTGTCTCAGTTAAAAGTCTGACCCTACAGCTACCGACTCACAACAAAACAAACAATGCATTACTTAGTTCTAAAATAAGGTGACAGCTTAAGCTTAACAGAGTTAATGTAACTCTTACCTAGTAAGATATTTGTAGTGAAAATAACTAGGTAACAGATCGGGTTAAAAACACGTTTAGGTAAAAATTCTTTGTGTTAAATGCACATCGACATGACATTAAAATTAATTGCATTACTGCTACAGAAAATTATAGACATCAACGCCAACGTTGAGAACCTTTGGATATACCTTGAGGCTCTCTTCACGAACTTTGTAAATGAAAACCTGATCCGTGGTTAGACTGAGATGTTCAAAGAGACACGAAGACAGACTCTTCGTGTAGTAAGGCAGGTCACCACGATGTCGCAGCTGATACACATTCAAGTCTGCCACCTGGTGGGGAAAACAAAAAATTACAGGTCCTGTTCAGTTTTATTGTAACAAAATTTTAAACTGTAGAAATAATATCTACTGTTACAACCTGCTGGTTAGCTAAATGTGTTATGATGAACTGTTTGTTGTTGAATTTTAAGTGTTCTGGGAGGTTTGTTTACATGAGAGGATGTCACTTTCAAGGGTTTATATTACTACTAATGAGATAAGATTTGTGCATGAAGCCCCCATCAGGTCATCACGACCTGTCTCAGAAATTCTTAATTATCCAACATTGCGTTTTGGGTATTCAACTGAGAGCCTTTGGTGATTTCTATAAGCACTGTGTTGTTGAATTGAAATATATGTCTCATTTGGGCAGTCAGTGTGTTTAAGAACATACGTAACTTTTTATGAATCTAAAAGATTAGTAGCAGGACTTTGTGCAAATTAGCAATGTGTATTCATACTATTGATAAATCATATATTAATCACTCAAAGTTACCGCTCTTGTGTATAAAATCCAAAAGGATGAGACAAGTTAGCACGGTTCTGTGATGAAGCAACCCACCTGTGTGTCAAACACATTGACCATCTGCACGTGATATTGGTGCCACAGCATGTCCGACATCTTCCTGCAGTCGTGGACCACCTGTGGGAGCGTCACACTTGACATTAGTAACTACACTATCCAGTACACTAAATCAATTAGTCAAACCTTACATTACAGTCACCTCAACAATACAGCCACATCATAATTCAGGTCATGCAAAATAGCTTAGTGTAGGAAAATAGTCCTGCTAATATAGTTGAACAAGAGACGGCACTGGGGCGTCAGAATCCACATTAGCATGGTCAGCCTCACTACATAAACTAACCCCAGGACCTAATTTATCCGCCATTGGTCATCGTCATACATAATTCTACAGCAAAAATAATCTGCTAGTCACGAATCACAAGACACCACCAAATCTGTACATTTATAGAGAAATAATGTAACACTAGAATGCCAAATAAACAGGATTCCTACCTTTTGCAGCGTGTGACTGCTGAGGATTTCTGCGAGGCCCTGCTGGAAGCACGCCCCTCCTAGGGCGATCATGTCAAACAGAAACACGTGCTCCCTCGTGCCAACCTAAGGCAATAGGATAAAATATACGAGACATTTCAACATCCCCCGATCAAGCCAGATTGCTGTAAAGATAGCTGCATAAATGCAATCATAACTACAAAAACAATTATTTAAAATGTAGTCCAATAAAAGTGAAGTAAGATCTTATACGTTGTACCATACTAATGGGTAGTATCAAGTTCTATATACATGTAGTAGGGACTGTTCTATGTGTTTACGCTTTACTTCCTGGCAGATCTGTCCAATCAAACACCATCTCAAACGTTCTGGATGGTAATAATTAGGCACGTATTAGTCACATACAAACATCCACCACTGTTTATAGCCAGGTACTCAGTGACACAGCCGAGTGAACTGGAGCAACAGAGAGTGAACAAATTTGCCTAAAATCTGAAATGGCTGTGTAGGATTCAAACTCTTCACTCCACAATATTTTTATCATATCCATAAGTATGAAGAAATGTTAAAAGTTACATTGCATGCAATAACAAAATAAGAAAATGTATAGTACAAATGTACACACTAATGAAACCTGTTGGTTTAAACTCTAAAAAGGTGTGGCTTCTGACAAGATACAATGATTTATAATAAAAAAACAGCAATACAACATTTGCTGTAGCGAGTATTGTGACTTGTTCTGAGATGTTTATAATGCCCAGGACAGCCATTAGTGCTGACAACTAATTATGTCACCACAATTTCTAGCTGTATGGATTGGCGATAAGGTAAAAACAGTCTTCTTACAGCACATTTGCAAGAGATAGCACTAATCATAGGAAACTCTAATCATAGACATTGGCTGTATAGATATTAGGTAACAGCAAATATCTTTTTTGATCAAAAAGGATGGCTGAGCATTTAATACGTTCATTCAAAATGACAAAACAAGTGTCATGTGTAAATTTACCTGCACCCAACACAAGTGGCCATATCTGCCAATGTCCACTCCTTCAACAGCCAGACCCACAATGCTTTGCTGCTGTAGATGTTCGATCTAACAATACCAACGTGAGGGTTACATCACAGTATTAAAACCAGATCACTGATGTGCAATAACCACCGTGTACTTGTTTTCTAAATTACCTAGTAATCTCAGTCTACATGTGAATGAACAAAGTTATACTTAAAAACAAATTCCTGGATTGAATGGCATGTGATTTCAATATGCAAATCCCTAACTTAAATAATTTGTTGCCAAATTAGAATTGTGGACAACTTTGTTTACATTAAATTGGGGGAAATCCAATCAACAAGAACTCTTGCAATAAATTAAGCAATATATGTGTTTACAATGATGCTAGACGTTGCATGTAAGCAGCCTTGCAAGCCAGGGCTGTTTGTCATGAAAACTAGCTCTTGCAGATACCCTATGCGAAGTGCAGGAGTTAGCTCAATCTAACCATAGTTGACTTTGCCAGTCATGACTGCATCAGCCGTGAGAACAGTGCAAACACATGCCTCAATTTGAAGATGGATAGCCAACCAGTGGGAATGTCCGTATAATGACCAGTCCACATCCTAAACATTGCATGTAATATAAGCCATGGTTGACTGCAATATGTTTATATCATGGTCAACTGATCTGATGACAACCACAGATCTGGTGAGCGATTTCATTGGCTGAGCTTAAGTTAAGAGCTTTTCAACGCAATCAGCCAGATGTACTGCAGGCTGACACTGATGTAATCAGCAGCAGTGCCCCCTGGTGTCCATACTACCAAACAGAAGCCTGTCTCACCTCATTATGAGCATATAAGCCCAATTTTACTCTTTAAAATTGATTTTCAACACAACAATTTTCAACATGTGGACACCACATGTGAACCACTGCAACATATTTATGGGAATATGAAAGATGACAACAAACACTGCATCATGTTTTGTCCCCACTCACTGCGGCAAAGAAGTGCTCATCGAGGTCACAGATTTTACTGTAGGATGACGGCATGTGTATGTCCTCTCTGGCCGTCTCTTGACACCTGGGTGAGGTCATCTGCCACACTTTTCTCTTGATTCACCTTGCCAAAACACGCCGACGTTGCATCCTTCTGCAGCGGAACTACAACCAAACACACCTCTTCACATTACAAATGCCATTACAACTGGGTAATATATGGTCTGTTTTCACAGACAAGAATTGGTTGAGATCTGGGCATATGACATGAACTATTGGTAAAAGTGTTACATGCCAAGAAAATGCTGGCTTTTCCTAAATAAATTGTTTGGTTCGGAATTTGTCATTGTCTCCATAATGTTGCCCTTTGTTGCCGAGTTGGTGGCATAATATGCCAGGGACTGTCCCACCATCAGAGTGAATGTCATACAATAAGTATGGTAACTTGCAATCACTATGAAAATAAACAGAAACAACCAAGCACAAGGGTCTGAGGCCAGTCTGGTGTGAAAACGAGATGATTATGTCACATTTCCATGTGAAGGCCTATGTCTAAGTTCAAGTAAGTGTTGCTCGTTTCGATCTGTTAGTATCGAAATGAAAATCAAAATAGTTCTCAATTTGGCTGATTTCTACAAAATGAACTGGCACAAAATCTAAGCATATTTCCACCAACGAACTAGGATATCATAGTCAATCCTGGATAGCTTTTTTCCCAACAATTAGTTAGAAATGCGAGGAGCAAACGATTTTTATGGAAATGAGTGGAGACAGCAAGGTTTAATCATTAGTAATTATTAATGGAACAGACATTTGTTGTTCTATAATCATACATACTTCACTCTAACCATCTTTCCAAACAGTCTGTTTACATAACACCAATGAAATAAGCACTGCTAGATAATAGAATATACGGGAGAATTTTTTTTCTTGGAACAAATTTTTTCTACTGGGTGCATCCCACACGTGCCGCTGAAGCAGCTAACATACGTATAAGATAATAATTTTTATTTGTAAATCATCGTTTATCCGGAATATACTTCCGCTCAGAGGCGCAACAGTGCGAGTATATCACTTACATGACTGGGCCCTGGGTAGGAGGGCGACAGTTCCTAAAGACAGCTGCAGCGTGTTCAGACTGGGCAGTGTGGCCGTGCTGTGGGATAGGTGAGTCATAGCAGGAAGCTTCGAGCGGAACTTCTCAATGTGTGTTGGTGTCTGTTTCTTGTGGCAGAGTCGAGGGCCTGGCCTGCTAAGTTAACACTTGTGTTGAACTGTCATCGAACTGGATATATTTAAAACAGCATCGGCACGTTTCTGGCAGGATAGTTTCTACCGTGGTTTAAACCATGCTCTTTGACGCCTTGTCAAAGATACATTTTAAATGTCAGAAACTGTCATCAACCATATTTTAAAAAAACTATCTAAAACAAAAACGTTGCTATTTTATTTAATATGTAGATCTGTAGCGTTTCTAAAAAATTCTTTAATGCATTAGTAACATGTTTTGGTATTTATTAAAATTTGTTTACGTTTTCAGCAGTACATGACTACATTATTCACTGCCTGGTTCTGTTGAAGTTGCCTAAAGTCTAAACGATCGCACATCACACCAACCCAAATAACCAGTCAGCGTGACGTGCTGTTGATCTAATTCATGTATATTTGACAAGTCTCATAACCAGAACACATTACAGAGAGAAAGAAGCATATCAATTTTTTTTCTAAATTATATGGCCTTGTTATAAAATGTTATCTTTAAACTTTTATAGATGAAAGATTTCCCATTAATTTAAATTGGATATTTGCAAAATTCTCAAATGTTGTTCAGCTTTCTTTTTAATCGTGTTTTATATGCTAATCGTGTTGTGAATGTTTAGATAATAGTGTTTTGTATTGAATAGTGTATAGCATTCTATATAATATTACATTGTGTTTTGACCTAAAAAGTGGCTAAAGAAAATCTCATTTAGCTAAAGAAATTTTGGGCCCAGCACTAGCCTAGAAAATGAATGGTTTTGAAGATACAGCTTAAATACAAATCTGCACATGCAGCTGCCACTGGCCTGCCAGATGGAATACTAATTAGCTATGCTTTCCAGGCAGGCTACCTGACCTTCAGTATGTCACAGTGGCTGTGGGGCAGTTTCAAATAAACAAGTATAGTCAATTGTCAATTAGCCATGGTTCCTAGCAGGCTATCAAGTCTACAGAGTTGGGGGTCCGTGAGGCAGCCTTGAATTAAAATGTCTCCCAGGTGCTCTTAGAAACATTCATTCAAATAAAAATTTCTGATGTACTACCTTGTTACCATAAGTTATGCCTATGCAAAAATTTATTCAGAACTTTAAAAAAAAACCTTTCAGAACCATCCAACCAAATAACAAAAAATCATGCACAGTAGAAGTGCCATAAGATACATAATATATGCCCAAATATTCATGTATCCTCAGTAGTTTCTTAGACGTGGAGGCTAATAGCACACTGTGCAAAGTGATGCCATAAGTCTATTGGACCTTTAGTCCAAAGAATAAAAAACGAACAAAATAAAATATCACCTGTCATCTTTTTCTACTTCCTGACATTTCTCGTCTAGAACTGTCACTGAAAGAAGAACAACAACTGAATATAATTATATATATACTTTATAAACAGCACAGCCTAACCACATTGACAAAGGGTAGCTGGAGCCAAACCTGGGGAAGATTGCATGCAATATTTCAACTTTACACGTGCCCAAACTTACAGGTACTTGGGTATGCAAACATTGTCAAAGAAGCTCATATGTTTTACTTGTACATTTATTTCTTATAATGTTATCAATGCTACTGAACAGTGTTTGTACATTGGATTGTTAGTGTTTAAATAAAGTGCATTATTATTATTAACCTACACACAGTGAAGCACTGTGTTTAAGTGTTTTATACTACAGAGAGAAATACTTACCTTTTTTGATCTCACGGGAATAGAAATGTGACAGTCCACTCAGCTGCTTGCCGGTTGTTTTTGACTTCACTGAAACAAGTGACAACCCGAGTGTTAAAGAAACAATGTCCCCAGTCACAGCATAGCTTTTTGTAGAGACCCGTCCACCCGTCATTTGGACGGGTAAAAACGAATATATTGACAGGTAGAAATATGGTGGACAGGTAAACAAATGAAGGCGCAAAACAATAAACCATAGATATTGTTAGTTATGCCTTGAAAGTGAGTGAAAATAGTGTCACATGTGTGTTTGTAGTCCATTTCAGGTCATCAGACACATTTGAAAGTTTGTAACTAAACTGGCTTAACAGTTCACATCCACGTGTCCACCAAAACATGTGTGACTGGCAATAATTTTATGCATAAAGCCCTGAGTCACAGTGCTCTGTGTTGCTTCACAGACAAATCAAGTCACAATGCCATGAGATCAGGGTCAATGTTGTCAATACCGCTGCACTCTTGGGATTGTGTTTTTAAACGGTTGGCTCAGCAACTGGCCAGACACAGTAGTTTGCCTCTTTTACGGCATGCTTTTTATAATCAAGTAATGTTTTAACTGTTGTAAGGGAGAATTTGTATCGTTGATTCGTTGTTGTCATTGTTACTCTGTGAGATGAAAATGGGGTGTCACGGGTGTGCAGGGCTTTATGCAGGATCAAATTTTTGCCAGTCACAATTTTGACCTTTTTATTTTTACTATGCTATCTTATTTTTTATATGCAATAACACAACAACAATAATATAATAATGTCTTATTTAATGACATTTTTCAATTATTACAACCATAACTAATAAAAAAACAAGTTACATTATGTCGCAGTGTAAATAACAAAATTACGTAAATTATGCAGTCATTATATACAGTACTCTCAAGCAATGTTACATGTCTACAACAAATTATAAATAAATCTTCAAAAACAACCTCATTGCCGTACTCTTCATAACAAAATAATACATTCTGTAAAATCATCATAAACGATCGAAGTACACCATTTTACCTTCGCAATTACTACAAAACATCAATAAAATAATAAGTCGATGTCGTCGGCGGTGAAAAACTTTGTTATTGTGGTTAGTTTGCGAACCTTCGGCTTCGGAGGTGGAGGCATCACGTGGACGATAATATGTAATGTTTATTCGTAGCCACGTGAGTCGCTAACGAGGCCTCGTTTTAAAGTTGATCATTCCCGGGAGTCACTCCAGACATAAACGCCATAAAGTCGAAATGTTAATAATATACAGGCATATAACACTTGTATATTTTATTACGGATATAAATTCCCTCACGTATATGTAATTTATATGTATTTTTGACGCTTTGAAAAGTGCGCATAATCCGTATTATGAAGTTTGCGTTACTAGTTAATTCATGCCCATTATTATTGACGTGTGACACCCCAACGGAATTAACCAATCACGTATGCTATTTGCAAAATGGTTGTTGGGGCATTAACACATTGCTTTGACCCATCTAGCAGCAAATGAAACCACATGTACGACTGCCGCTGTGAGTAGGCGCCCTACACGCATGCGTAAAATGAGCTTCTTGCGCTGCGCTACTGCTACGCCTGCAGTGTACGCGTGAATAGTGTGGTGGTAGGCATCTTTGAGCGCCGTGCTAGGAATTCACAGTACTGGAAATATTTGTTTCTGGGGATACAGAACATGTTATATTCCAGTGATGACACGGTGAGACCCGTCATATAAACTGCCAGGACGGGGCCTTATCACACTGTGATGGGTTGTAACCCGTCCTCGAAAAATTTCCCCCGTCCATATTTGAAATTGCCCGTCCAAATGATGGGTGGACGGGTCTCTAGATAAAGCTATGCGTGTGTGTTTGTAAATTATTTCTGGTCACAAAGCACATCTCAACTATCTTGTATATACTTACATTAATAATATCTACATGTCCACCACAAAATGTGCGACTGCAAATTGTATCCTGAATAAGGCCCTATATATATTATATGTATATATATTACACATTTATGTATAATTATATTTATAGATGTATATACATAGAAAACATGTAAATTGTTTCCTCATAACTAATTCAACTGCAACAGTTTGCAAAATTACTATAAAAAAATGAAATTAGCAAATATAAAAATGCTGAATAACAATTTGCATAGGGCCCAGCCAGGGTTGGGTACACATACGTAACTGTATATAGATGTTTTGTGTATTATTTGACATCACAAAAGGGCATGTATTTGATATTTGGTCTGTACTATTTGCAAATACAACCAAATACACATTAAAAAATCACCAACAAAAGGCAAAACATTGCCTCACATTGTCTGACAGGCTTAGAATGAAGACAGAATGTTTTTTACACATGCCTGCGGGTCAAAAGGGAACACAGAGAAAATTGCCCTACAGTGAAGCTGCTGGTCAAACATTAACATCAATAAATGGGACACAGTGAGGCTTATCACCATCCATAGCCATAAAGGAGGTACTGACTGTTATAGATACTTCCCATTATAGCTACTACCCCGGGTAATTAAGTTTGACAGTTGAACTAGTCCCGTTATAGCTACTTTTCTATTTCTCCAGTTTACAATGTAACAAGATAAGGGAGCATCAACTATTTCATCTCCATCTAGCTGATGTCCATAAGTTGTGGACATCAGCTGGATGAATGTGTCCCACTCAGGAATTTTTAAATGTGTCCTTCATGAATACATTTCATGTAAAAACCTTACAGTAATCTCAAATAGTTAATGCTCCCTCTTTCTGTCCCCTCCTGAATTGTATAATTAAATAAGTAGCTATAATGGGGGTATAGGGGGACTACCCGGTAGTTTGCATGCCAATCTCAATGAGTAGCGATAACGGGGAGAAAATGTAGCTATAACGGGATGTAGCTATAACGGACCTAGACCTGACTAGGAATGTGCTTCAAAGTATCCTAACTGTCAACTGCTGTGTAAACTTCCTGGGCTAGCAGACATGATGCCAGGTTTCCTCCAATGCATGGGGAGAACTACCCACTAGTTTTTACACTAGATACTAAAGATAAGGGCCAACTATTAAACCTACCTGCCAATTAGTCTGGTGGTCTAGTAAAGTTCAAGGTGTCATGTCATTATGACAAAATAAATATTTATTAATAAAATGTCCCATTGTATTTCGCACTACTACATTAAGTAAGGGACTCATGCAAACCCACAAAGCAAGTCTAAAATTATATCCATTTTTCAATTTATGATATTTCAAGATAAATGCACGTTTGTGTTTCACCCTGAGAGGGTTGTCATAAAAAATAATCATATTCAGAATTTAAGATATCTTAATAACATAAAATTCAAGAGATTGTAAAAAAAATTGAAATCTTGTTTTACAATTTTTAATGAAAAATCTCACACAATATGACATTTGTTATCAAAATGCGATATATCCATGGCATTCCATAATGCGATATATCCATGTCATTTTTTCTACAAAATGACACAAATGGCCTAACGCAATTATGATGTCCACTGGTTGACTTGTTGATGTAGCCTACGGCCGGTCATGAGACCAATTTAGCATTTGCATAAATAAATAAACAATAATGAATCATAATCAGCGTAAAGTTACGCCTATTAAATACATTGCGCAGTGCAACTATGGAGCATATTCGAGAAACACAACTAGCCTAACCTTAGGCTTTCGGCGAGTTGGACCTGGTTACAACTGAGTCTGAGGCGAGGCCGAGGTATTATCGCCCTAGATTTCCGTAACAAGGTATAATCAAAAGAAGTTTTTCATTGTTCTAACATGATGGAAAATTTACCTTTTTCCAAACTGATTTTATCTCCACTTGATTTATGAATGATGCCTATATAAATCCCGTCATCTGAGACCAATTCCACCTTGCTCCCTTCCACATAGTTGTAAGCTATGGCCGCCATGCTTGTTATACTTAGCCCTAGCCTCGGTTACCCAGTCTCCGTGAGTGTGTCTATTTGTCGCTCTTATGTCAGTCTGTCTCTCTCATACATATCTCTTTTAGGCCTACCTCTTATATGTCTGTGTGTCTGTCTGTCTGTCACAGTTGTAGGCCTGGCTGTCAGTCATAGGTCCACCTGTTCACCACAGGTCTAACAGTTAGTTGTAGATCTGTGTGGAGGTCTAATATGTATCTTGCATGGATAATTTATTCATTTGGCATTATGCCACAGTTGTGATGTCATGCATGTGTTGTCTTTAAAGTGTTCCGACTTCTTTCAAAGTCATGTTGTGGTCAAAGATACCGAATATTGTGAATACTACGTAAATCTTATGGAATGTCCTTATAGTAACTGAATATACCAGCATTTTCACAGTGACATAAAATCTAGGTATACTTGCACATGAAACTATGTACATGTAATAACCTTAATAATGTTTTATATCTAAATTGGATCATTTTGTTAAATGGATTAATTGGTCTTACTTACTTTACTTATCCTCTTCGTCCCCAGTGGGACATAAGGCCACAACAATGCTTCGCCACAAGGTTCTGTCTTTTGCTGAGGCCTGAGCCTCACCCCAGGACAGCCCCATCTCTTTCAGCTGGCCTTTTTCAAGGTGGTGTCCATCTCAGTGCCACTTTGGGGATGCTGTCTTGGGGCATTCGCAGAACATGCCCTAGCCATCTTAGTCGTCTGCGTTTGATTTCGAGGACAGCACTGTTGCAACTCGTCTTCTTATAGAGGTCCACGTTAGAAATTTTATTTGGCCAGAATATTCGGCAGATCTTTCTTAGGCATCTATTATGGAACGCATCGATCTTGGCCATGTCCCCTTTTATCACTCGCCAGCACTCTGAGCCATACAGTAGGATGGACTTAACATTACTGTTGTAAAGTCTTATCTTTGTTTTGGTGGTGTACTGGTTAGACTTCCAAATGTTCTGCAGTTTGGCGAATGCACAGCGGGCTTTACCGAGTCTTGCCTTGATGTCTTTTTGGCCTCCATTGTCTTTGCTGATGAGACTACCCAGGTAAGTAAAGTCCTGTACAAACTCAAGTGGTTCACCATTTACGGTAACAGGTGCGGTTGGTGTGGTGTTGATGCTCATCACTTGTGTCTTGGATGTATTGATGGTAAGCCCAGTTTGCTTTGCATATCTCTCTAATCGATCAGTTTTTTCCTGCAGATGGTCAAGTTTTACTGATAGAAATGCAAGGTCATCAGCAAAGTCGAGGTCTTCTAACTGGGAAAAGAGAGTCCACTGGATACCCCTGGGTTTATCTGATGTAGTTTTCCGCATAACCCAGTCGATGACGACCAAGAAGAGAATGGGCGAGAGGATACATCCCTGTCTAACACCCGATTTCACTGTGAACCACTCGGACGATGTATTATTGAGGATGACACTGCATTCAAAGTGGTTGTAGAACGTCTCTATCAGTGAAACAATCTTTAGAGGTACTCCATAGGATCTTAGGATCTTCCACAGAGTGTCATGGTGGATACTGTCAAAGGCCTTTTTGAAATCAATGAAGTTGATATACAGTGGGCAGTTCCATTCTAGAGTCTGCTCTATGATGTTTCTCAATGCAAAGATCTGATCAGTGCACCCTCTTCTCTTCCGGAATCCCGCTTGTTCTTGCCTCAGCTTCTTGTCGATAGCTGTCTCGATTCTTCCAAGAAGGATTCTACAGAAGACTTTGCTGGGGATGGACAAGAGTGTGATTCCTCGCCAATTGTCACAGACTTGGAGGTTGCCTTTCTTAGGGATCTTTATAATGAGTCCTTTGCCCCAGTCACTTGGGATAGTCTCTTTGTCCCAAATGGTGTCGAACAAGTTAGTCAGGACTCTTGTAGCTGTACTGAGGTCGGCCTTCAACATTTCAGCATGAATGGAGTCTACGCCTGGGGCTTTTCCACTCTTCATAGCTTTGATGGCATTTTTAACTTCTGCTTCTGTTGGGGGACGGGTGTCGATGTTGAGGTCATCTGGCACTGGTGGGGGGTCGGCGGGTTCATCTGGCTGTGGGTGGTTCAGGACATCACAGAAATATTCAACCCATCTATCAGCTTGTTCACGTTCAGTTGTAATAGTGCTGCCATCTTTGCCTTTCACAGGGGCAGAGTGAGTAGTGTAGTTACCACAGAGACGCTTGGTGATCTTGTAGACAGTGCTCAGTTCACCTCTTGCTGCAGCACTCTCAGCTTCTGCTGCTAGCCCTTCTACGTAGGACCTCTTGTCATTCCTGGCACTCTTCTTCACTTCCTTGTCTTTGCCTTTGTATGCTTCTTGGACTTGTTGTTGGAGTCTCGCTGATTTGGTGCTCAGCATCTTGATTTTGAGTTGTTTCCGCTCCTCAATCTTTTTCCATGTTTCTGGTGTTAGCCATTCCTTGTGGTTCTTCTTCTTGTGGCCCAAGACTTTGGTAGCTACTTCGACATAGGTCTTCTTGATGGTGTCCCACTTGTTGGTAGCGTCGTGATCAGTCTCCTCTGATGTGTCTGTTAATTGAAGCGGTTTCTCAGCTCCAAAACGAACTCCTGTTTGGTGACTGGGCATGCGAGTCTTGTGACATCTAGTTGTTTACGTCGCTGACTCTCTGGTACCACTTTGTGAAGCTTCAACTTGACGCGTGCGGTTACCAAATAGTGGTCACTATAAATGTCAGCTCCACGGCAAACTCTCACATCTTGAAGGGACCTACGCCATTTTCCATTGATGATAATGTGGTCGATTTGATTGCTTGTCCTACCATCAGGTGATTTCCAGGTGAGCTTGTGGATGTCCCGGTGTGCAAAGATGGTACCTCCAATTACATAGTTGTTGTTCAAGCAGTAGTCAACAAGGCGTTCACCATTGTCATTCATCACGCCACAACCATGTTTGCCCATGGCTCTTTCGCAGTTGGAGTTATCAGAACCAACTTTGGCATTCATGTCTCCGATGATCAGTAGCATGTCATGTTGTGGCACTTTGGCGGCTGCTTGTTGCAGCTGTTCGTACCAGTCTTCCTTGTCCTCTTTGTCAGATTCATTGGTTGGGGCGTAACACAGAATGATTGTAAGCTTGCAGTGTTTGGAGTTGAAGCGTGCTTTCATTATCCTATCGCTGATCGGTTCCCATTCCAGCAAGGTGTTGGCCTTCTGTTTGGAGATTACAAGGGCTACACCACGGATGTGTGTGTCCTCATGTCCTGAGTATAGTATGGTTGAACCATCATGGCTCACCTGTCGCCCGGACCCAGTCCATCGACACTCGCTAACCCCTAGGATGTCCAGTCTGTATCTTTTCATCTCACGGATGACTTGTGCTAACTTTGAGGCCTCGTTCATTGTACGGACATTCCATGTCCCTATGCTGATCTTAGTTTTGGGCCCGAGCAAACTATCTGTCGCACACCTGCCTTCCTGGTGTAGGCTTTCAGCAGGTGTGGTCATACTGCCAGGCTGGCTCAAGTCTGCTATGGGGCCCCTTGTAGTAGTTTCCATTGTTGTAGTTTCCGTAACATAATTTATTTTATAGGGTGGGGTTGTTAGCCCCACGCCCAACCCCCAACCTGGAGGACCAGGTGCTGGGTTTCGTCTGGTCCCTCCCCTGAGACCTGCCCGACTTGGTTAAACCTGCCAGGGGCTCTATAACCACTACATATTTCAATATTTATATGAAACTTAAATGAAGCCGTGTACAAAGATTTTTACTTTTTGCTAACATGTCGACAATTATGGGAGTGTGCCAGCGTTCTTTTCAGCATTCGGTGTACAAGAGAACTGTTGCTGTTTTTAACAGACGTCTTATGTAGTGTCGCTAATTTGGAAGAAAACCTTTATGAAAAGCAAGTGACGCTCACACAAATTTGCCATTTTAACTGCGTTAATGTGCGGTCGCATTCCGAGTAATTGTAATAGTATTTTGTTCAATGTTAATTCGCATGAATTGATAAAAAGAACTTATTATTTTAACCGCGTATTATATTGTGCGATTGCATTCCGATTCATTGTAGATGAATTGTGGTCAATTTGTAATTCGCACGAACATTGGATAAATAATTTTAATTTCACAGAAAACACGCAAACGAAGTTTTAGTTTATTAATTACGTAATTTTATACTTTATATACTAATTCTATTATATAGTGAATTGGGTTAATAATACTAGGGTGTTTCTTAATTGTTTTGCTAGTCTTCTAATCTGCACCTCAGAGCTAGTCATCTATCTCGTTGTCATGTAATCCTGGTGGATACTCATAGTCACCAGAGGGCACTAGTGTGTAAAATCACGCCCAGTTGGACAAAGTGGACAACCTGTTAGGCACATGTGTCCTGGGCCAGCGACCAGTCAACACCTAGTATCGGGACCCAGTAGTAAATTATCACCAGCGGCCTGGTAAGATTGTTTTGTTGCATTTACATTATTAGTTTTATGTATGTGTTAAGTTTCTTGTATTACATGATATTGCATGTTATTATATTTTGATATATCATCAAGCTACACATATAACTAAATGTCATACTTTATACGTTGGGAAGATGGGCGTGGCAAGTGAATGTATATAGCTTACAGGGCGTGGCAGTTCAGTGCTAAAGATGCGCGTATGTAATTGAACAACCGATGTTGTATGTTAATAATAGTTACGTGGTTGTACTACAACGACAGTTATTTTCAAGTACTTCATATTTTATCAACGTGTGTGTGTGTGTGTGTGTGTGTGTGTGTGTGGTGTGTTGGTGTGGTGTGTGGGTGGTGGTGCGTGGTGGTTGGGTGGTGGTGGTGGTGGTGGTGGTGTGTTGGTGCTGTGTGGGGGGGGGGGGGGGGGGGGGGGGGTTTTGGTTTTGGGTTTTTTTTTGGGGTGTTGTTTGGGTTTTTTTGTGTTGTGGTGGGTTGGTTTTGTTTTTTTGGTTTGTTTTTATGGTTTTAGTGCTGCATGTTACGGGACAAAATATGTTTCTTGCCCACCATTAATTGAATATAAACTAAATAAACTTGAACATTAAATTATTACTATTATTATTCTTATCCTATTTCTTCTTTCTTCCTTCTTTTCCTCCCCTTCCTTCCCTTCTTCCCTTCCCTTCCCCCTTCCCCCTTCCCCCTTCCCTTCCCTCCCCTTCCCCTTCCCCCTTCCCCCTTTCCTTCCCCCCCTCCCTTCCCCTTCCCCTTCCCCTTCCCCTTCCCTTCCCTTTCCCCCTCTCTCCCGCTCCCTCCGCTCCCGCTCCCGCTCCCGCTTTCCGCTCCCCGCTCCCCTCCGCTCCCGCTCCGCTCCCCTCCGCCTCGTCCCGCTCCGTCTCCGTCTCTCCCTCTCGTCTCCGTCTCCGTCTCCTCCCGTCTTTCTCTCCGTCTCGTCTCCGTCTCCGTCTCCGTCTCCGTCTCCCCTGCCTCTGCCTCTCTCCCCTCTTCTCTCTTCTCTCTGTCTCTCTGTCTCTCCTCTGTCTCTCTCTGTCTCTCTGTCTCTCTGTCTCCCCTGTCTCTGTCTCTCTCTCTGTCTCTTCTCTGTCTCTGTTTTGTCTCTGTCTCTGTCTCTGTCTCTGTCTCTGTCTCTGTCTCTTCTTTTCTCTCTCTCTCTCTCTCTCTCTCTCTCTCTCTCTCTCTCTCTCTCTCTTCTCTCTCTCTCTTCTCTCTCTCTCTCTCTCTCTCTCTCTCTCTCTCTCTCTCTCTCTCTCTGTCTCTCTCTCGTCTCTCTCTCTGTCTCTCTCTCTGTCTCTTTTCTCTCTCTCTCTCTCTCTGTCTCTCTTTCCGTCTCTCTCCGTCTCTCTCTGTCTCTCTCTCGTCTCTCTCGTTTTGTCTCTCTCTCTGTCTCTCTCTGTCTCTCTCTGTCTCCCTTTTTTCTCCT